>JAJIBD010031585.1:0-197571 GCA_021461705.1 Cryptotis parvus | reverse complement strand
GGCTCCAGCCGGCCCCAGGCTGCGCAGCGGCGAATCTTCCTCCGGGCGCACCGCACCCCCCGCCCCGCGCCCTCCCTCTGCCGAATTAGTCATCCTCCCGGATTGGTGCTGGGGGGGGGTGAAGGGAGGCTGGGGCGCAAACCACAAGTGACCCCCCGGGCCACCTGTGGAGTGTGCGGCAGGCTCGGGAGGCGCACGCCCCCCCTCAGGAACGCGCCCAGCTGCCGCGCGGCGACTCTGCGGGCCCCGGGAGCAGCCGGGGGCGGACGGGCGCCTCCCGCGTCGCTCCCGCCGCGGCCCCGAGCTTCCTCCCACTCCGCGGCGCCCTCCCCGCCCACCCCCTGCCCCGACAAACCCCCGTACCTGCCAGTCCCCATTTTGGCAAGAATGGACATCGCGGCTCGGCGCTCCGGGCGACAGGTCCCCGCCGGGCATGGGCTGGAGGGCTCGGCCGGCCCCGCTGCCTGGAATCGCTTAGGCAAATCCTCCTTTTTACCTGCTCACCCACATCTCACCTGGTCATAAAGAGCTGGGTTGCTACCTGCCGACGCATGCGCGCTGGCCCAGGAATTCGCTCCGCCAGCCTCGTCCCAGCGCGCCGCGAGCCGACCTGGGAAGTGATGGATTTATAGCCGCGCAATCTCGCCATCAGCTCCAGCTTCTCCCAACAGCCCCAACCCGCTTTCCCGGTCAGCGCCCGGCCGGTCAGGGACCGAGGACCCCGTGGGGCTGGCGGTGCAGGGCTCGAGGACCGGCCGTGAGTGGGTGTGTGACCCACCCCGGCTTTCTCCCCGGAAACCCCGCTGAGAATTGGGTGGGCCCCCAGCCCCAGTGGGGGAGGGCAGAGGCAAAGTCCAGAACTTCTGGGTCTTCACCAGCCTGGGACCTTCTCCTGAATCAGGCTCCTCATCCCAGGGGTCCTGGGCTCTTCGGCCCTCACGGAATCCCCGCACGCAGCAGGTTTCGAATCAAAGCGCGACTCCTCCGCCAGTGGAGACAGAGCTATTCCCGAGTCTGTTCCATGTTTGGATTCCAGGTTCACCTTCCCGCACCCCCCAACCACACACGCTGACACCCCGACACCTCCAACTTCTACTGGCGGGTCCTCTGCCCTCCCCAAGCCCCCACGACCCCAGCTCTCTTTCTTTTCCATTAAAAAGTTTCTAAAGGCCGGGGGGCAGGGGTTGTTGGCCGTTCTGGGATGAGCCCCGGGCTTGGGGCTGGGGTTTGAGTTCCCAAGATAGATAAAATCACTCTGGTGATTTCACGGCGGCTTCTAATTAGAAGCTTAAAAGAAGCCACAGGCTTTGGGGCTCCCTGGCTCACCTCCGTGGGGGAACCACACCTGGCCGGGAGGGATCCTGGGGACCATGCTGGCCCGGGCTCTGGAGCCAGGCCCAGGAAACCCTAGGACGCTGTCTTTGCGTGGTCCGCCAGGAACCAAAAAACCGGTTTCCAATCGCTTCTGACTCGGCAGGGAATGTGTGTGAAAGGTCAGTGCCCCAGGCTGAAAACCAGCCCCCACTGGCCTCCCCTGGCCGGCACTAGGCTGCCCCTAGGCCGGAGTCCCTCGATATCCCGGGTCAGAAGCCACTGGCAGCAGCCTCTCAGGCCCTGGTCACTGCAGGGCCCACCTTAGCCGTTGGCCAGACAGTCCGTGTGTGTTTGCTGGTCCCTGCGTGCATTGCCCTCGCCTTTGGACCTGCGGCGTGTTGAGCCTATGAGCACTTATAGTTCTTTCCCCCTGTCGGGAAACGCTGCCTGAACTGCCTGAACCCCAATTCTGTGCAGTGCAAGCCTGGGGAAGGGCACTGTAACAGCTCTCCAGTCTTGGGTCAGGGGTTTGGGCACCAGTAAAGGACAGTAGTCTTGGCACAGGCGCTGCCCAGACTATGACTGGGAACCCTTCACGAGGGCTGCGAGGCCCGACAGGACGCCTGAGGCCCGACAGGACGCCCGGTGGGGAGTCCACCCAGGTGGGCATCCGGTCAAACAGACATTGGGGGGTGGGCCTCAGGGGCCCCTGAGTGAACAGCAGCAGCGGGATTTGGAAGTGAAGCCGCCGAGACCGGGGGGCTGAGGGAGGCGCCCCCGGGGTCTGCTGGACGGTGAAGTGGGGGTGGGGCTAGGGAGGGCCCAGGAATGCAGAAGCTGCCGCAGCGCAGCGGTCGGGTTTGGAGTAAAACTCTGCTCCCGCGGTCCCTGACTGACGGCGGGGCTCCCGCCCTCCGTGGCCGCGCAGACACCGGTCCGCCCCACCGTGGACTGGCTCAGGGGACTGGTTCCTCCCTCCGTGGACTCGATCACACATTTGGCGGAGGGGAGAAGTCGCCAGGGGGTGCCGCGGCGTCCAGCACAGCGCAGCCCACAGAGGCCGCCCCCTCCCCGGGTCCTAGATCTGTTCCGCGCAGCCCGCAGCTGCCTCCCACTGCGGGCGTCACTGCGGTCGCTGTCCTTCCCCGGGCCTCTACCTTCATCCTCCCTGAAGGCACCTGCCGCCCGTCTGGGCCTGCCCCTGCGAGACCCTCCCAAACTCCCCACCAGCCTGATGCCCCGAGAAAACATGGGGCGGCGCGCTGCTGCCATCCAGCCGGTCCGCCCAGCCCCCTTAGCTCCCCGATCCCCAGCCCAGGGCAGACCCGGGCCTTTGCTGGAAGCAGTACCCAGAGCTGCCATCGGACCTCTGGGATCAGGGAAAATATTTTTACCCCTCTGAGAAGGGGATCAGTTGGGGGCGGAGCCTGTGACCACTGAGCCCCCCAGCTGGTTCTGCACTCTCCTCCTCCTGTAGGCCACTGGCACCCCTTACCTGGTCTCAGGGGACCGACCAGTCCCGACTTCAGGCGCTGGGGAGGGAGGGGAGTCCTGTAGGAACCATTCCTAGCTTGTGACTCACCCCCGCAGCCCAGACAGCAGCGAAACCATCTTCCTCTCTGCGTGGGACCTTTTCTTGCCTTCGCCAAGAACTCTGGGGGTGCCCATTGCCCTCATCTCGCCAGTTTTAAGCCTGAGCTCAGTTCCCAAAGGCTGGCAGAAGCAGAGCAGCCTGTGCCCGCGTCCCCTGGGGTGGAAGAGCCTGGCTTCACCCACCCCCACCCAGGAGCAGGAGAGGGCTGGGGCCCAGCTTCACTCCAGGCCTGACCGAGCAGCCCTCACCTCAGGGTCCTTCTCGGTTCCGGTTCCAGGATGTGAACCTGCAAGGGAGGGAGGAACAGCCCAGGCTGGAGGGTATCACCTGGCCAAGACCCTGAGGCCTTGTTTAGGAGGACGCCTCCCATTAAAAAGGAGCATAGGGCCGAGCATAGCCCAGTGGGTAGGGCGTTTGCCTTGCATGCGGCCGGCCTGTGCCGGCCTGGGTTCGATCCCGGCATCCCATATGGTCCCCGAGCACCGCCAGGAGTAATTCCTGAGTGCAGAGCCAGGAGTAACCCCCTGAGCATCGCCGGGTGTGACCCAAAAAAGCAAAAAAAAAAAAAAAAAGGAAGCATGGTGACTAGTGAGCGATAGGGTAGGGCCGTTGCCTTGCATGCGGCCCGGGTTCGATTCCCTCGATCCCTGGCATCCTCTATGGGTCTCTGAGCACCACCAGGAGTAATTCCTGAGCGAAGAGCCAGGAGCAGCTGGTTAGCCCCTCTCTGACCAGGTGTGTCCCCGGCTCACTTTTAACTGGGAGTTGTGTTCATGTGTTTGTGTGTTTGTGTGTGAATGTGTGTCAGTGTGTGAGTCTGTGTGAGTATATGCACGTGTGTATGTGAGCCTATGAGAGTCTATGCATGTGTGTATGCGCCCTATGTGAGTGTATGCATGTGTGTATGTGAGCCTGTGTGAGAGTATGCATGTGTGTATGTGAGTCTGTGTGGAGTGCATGAGTGTATTCCTGTGTGAGTGTGCGTATGTGTGTATGTGAGCCTGTGTGAGTGTATGCCTGTGTGTGAGAGTGTGAGCCTGTGTGTGAATGCATATGTGTGAGTGTACGTATGTGTGTGTGCCAGCCAGGTCCAGAGGCAGCTCTGGAAGGGCTGGTGAACCTGGACCACCTCCACACACCGTCCAGTCCCAGGTAACAGGTGCCATGTTGCCGGTCCGCCTCTAGTGCCAAGACACCACAGCGCACTGGTGCGGAACTGGGATCCAGCAAGTTTGCGCTTCTGTTTACAAAGCAATCCTGCCATCAAAAGAGGAACAAAATCACCACTTATCACACCCTGTCATAGAGTAATCTGCCCAGAGGGAAATCCGAGTACAGCCAACCGCAGGGAGAGCGGGTGCTGGGAGGAGGGGGCAGGGGGACTATTCACCCCCTCCTCCTAGGTCCAGGCCAGGGACAGGGCAGCGGACCTAAGAGAACACGAGAGACTTTCTGGACTCTGGTCTGTAGTCCCCAGACCCCCTTTCTTAGAACTGCCCTGTCCCCAGAGGTTGTTTTGGGAGGGACAGGGTCACCTGGGGACCCTTTTGATCATTTTCCCTGCAAGGACCATGCCTATCCCCAAGGGTGGTCCTCAGGAAGGCTGAACAGCCCCCTAATATCTCTGGCATGAGCCCTCTGCCCCCCACATTCCAGAAGGGGTGGTGCTCTACACACTGGCCACAGAATTGCCAGGATGTGTGGGGAGCAGAGCTGTGGGGCTCTGGGCTTGGGGTCACCCACTAGAGTCTGTGGGGGGCCCTCTGGGTGCCAGAGACCTTTTGCAGTTCCGTCAGCAATGCCTCACTAGTGTTGGGGTTGTGTCCTGAGGACATCCAGCAAACACCCCCTGTTGGTATTAAAGTAAGATCAACCAGGCTGTGTTAATCACCCTGGCAAGGGCCCATGGTCTGTCCCCATGGGGGCTACTGGGGGTGGACCCCACTCATGCAGCTCCTGTATGGTGATGGGAGAGCATTGGGTGCAGCCGAGCAAGCAGGCTGGCTGGAGGGTCTGGTGGCCCCACGTGTGGGGCCCAAGCTAAGATAGCTCCTGCCGTGCTGTGTGGTGTTGACCCCAGCGCCGCCCTGCCTTGCGACCCCAGACTCTGTAAGCCTGGTGTTCCTCTGAAGACAACTCCTCTCCGCAGATCTGCCCCCAGCACAGCAAAGCGCTTTCCACCTTTGCTTGCTCATGGGCACCTCAGGGGCCTGCCTCTGTGAGGGGGGAGGAAGACCTGCAGCGGGCCCCCCACCCTGCAAACTGTCCAGCCTCAGCCTGGGAACTTCCCCCCACCCCACAAATTTGACTTCCTCAGGGCAGGTGCAGGGGGTTCACGGCCGGGTAGAGCCCCTAAGAAGCCACCTTTGTGCTTCCTCGGCGCCAAACTCCCCGCCCTGCACTCTGGCTCCATCCCCGCCAGCCGGTGACTGACCAGGGCTCATTCTCTAAATCCGTCCTCTGAGAGCGGACTTCCCACCCCAAGCCCCCCAATCCCAGGGTGGGCCCTCCCATACCCCTTCGGGAGATCAGATTGGGGGTGTGGCAGCGAGAGGGCTGGGGATGTTGTGGCAGGCCTGTCTCCTCCACACCCTTCCCTGGGCTGGATCCCGCAGGGATTCGGGAGCTGGGGGTGGGGGTGGGGAGGGGGCTGGGGCTATTGGCTGAGATGGGGGTCGTTGGGGACCAAGTGGGCCTGTTCCGGGCGCCCAGGCTCTCGGAGCACAGGCAGGCGCACCTTCAGCAGGTGTCCCTTGGAGGAGGTTGTGTGAGCCGGAACCCAAGCTGAAAGCAACTTTCCTAGGGAAAGGCGAGATCCGGGCGCGCAGGCCAGCCCTACACGGGCGCCCCACGCCGGTTTTGGCGCTGCCGGCAGGCCTGGGGCTGGGGGCTGGCCTGGGGCTGGGGTTTGGTAGAGGAGGAGAGGGGTTGGAGATTGACTGGGAGGTTGGGGATTGCGGGGGGGGGGGAGGGTTGGGAGCTGGCGGGGGTGGGGGTGTTGGGGGGGGTGGCCGGGTCGTGGCGTCAGCCCCCGCCGAGTGGGGAGGGAGCGCGGCTCGCTGGCGCCAACCCTGGAGAGCCAAGCGGGGGCCGGGGGCTCCTTCTCTTTCAGACCTTGCAGCGAGTGGAGACGGCGAGTCGCCGCGCGCCAGGCGGGTCGAGGGAACGGCTTGTGAGGCGCGCTGCTTCCTGGCCGCCCCGTCGGGCTGAGCTCTCTGTGCTGTGTTTCCTAGAGGATGCAGCGACTGTGTTCGGAAACCCGGGCCTGCACCTTGCGCCCAGGACGCCCCAGCGCGCGTGTGCCCCGGCCTCCCGCTCTGCAAAAGCACAACCTCGGTGTCCAGTCTCTGGACAGCTCTGAATGACGGGGCTTCCTGCGTGCTGGGAACTGGCACCCAAATGGGAGGAGGGCTAAGATAAAATGATTCCAGGACACCCCAAGCAGAGGCCAACTCCTCTGACCTCCAATGCCAGATCCCAGAGTCTAGCCAGAGGTACTGGAGCCTAGCCTAGACTTTTTAGGGGAGGAAGTTATTGACTTTTTTTGTTTTTCAAATATGTCCATTTCTAAACACAGCTCTGGAAAATCGAGGCATAGACCTGCTTTTCTCTGCTGGGTTCCACTGCCAGGGCCGGGAGCAGGAAGGGAGGCCTGCCCTTCCTGCCTCCAGCACCCCATCTGCTTCCTCTGTGCGAACTCCAGGGCATTGGTGAATCTCAAAGCGGATCTGGAATATTCCCTTCCTAATTAGACCAGCGCAACCCTGGTGCTGGGGTAGAAGAATCAGACAGCGTTCCTTTGAAGTGTGATGCCGGGGTTGAGATATTGATGGTGGGGGCGTGATTAAGGAATAAGCACTGAACTGATGGTTTATACACAGGACCCCCTTTGAGCGAGCCTCTGAGAACCTGCAAGCAGAGGGCTCTAAGTTAACGCTGTCCTTCAGTTGAAACACTCAACTTCCGACTTTGAAACACTGGTTTTCATTTTCCCTGAAACCTGCAGACGCAGAGGCGTTCTAGAACAGAGACAGGGCAGCATGTGGCTGCCTTTAATTCCCAGTTACGTAACATTTTTAAAAGTTAGAACTACAGCTGGAATGAACCTCTCAAACATTGTGAGCAATGGACGTACAAACCCAACACTGCTTAGCAGCGTGTTTTCTCACGTCACCGTGGACACACTCGTGCTCATTGGTGCTATAAAATGTGTCCTTAGACACTTCCATATTCTTGGTGGGCTTCAGTAGCTCTATAGAACCTGCCGGGATATTAACAAGATTAAACTCTCACTCCTGGGGCTGTAGACATCAGGCAGAGAGGAAGTTGCTTGGCCCTATCTGCGGCCAACCCGGGTTTGAACCCCAGCACCTCCACTGGTCCCCCAAGCCCGGCCAGGAGTGATCGCTAAGCACAGCCAGGTGTGCTCTCCCCCCAAAGAATCCCATTTGGACTGTTCCTTTGGGCTCCAACTGCCCAAAGGAAAGGACTCTGTGAGCTGACCTTGGCCATAGGTTGACATAAGCCACTGCCAGCCCGTTCTAGAACCCTCAGGGGCACAATCTCAAAGCCTTGAGCTTGTTAGTGTCCCTGCAGGACACAGGTGTGTGGGCAGTGGTGTTCCTATCTCTGGACAGGTGTGTGTGTGTGTGTGTGTGTGTACTTAGTCCTGTACAGGTGTGTGCTGATCTTGGTGCAGGTGTTTGCGGAGCCTGGTGCCTCCCTTGCTAGCATCTTGTGGACAGAGGGCCCAGGGTGGGTCCTTCCACACCATTTCCTTCTGAGTCTCTGCTGTCCTGTGCCCTGGTTCATGCTCATGATCAAAGTCCTAATTCAAACAGGGGAGCCGGAAGGAGGGTCCTTCAGTACCCCTGGGCTCAACTGCCAGTCCCAATGAGACCTGGCAAACTGGGCTAGCGGGTCAGTGCTAGGGCCCAGGACATGGTGCTACTCAGGCCCTTTGGTGCTGGAGTCCAGCTGGGCCACCCTGACAGTGCTCAGGGGCCTATGTGGGGAACCCTGAGGTACAGGGTTGGAACCCAGGTGAGCCACATGCTGGCCTGAGCTACCTCCTTTGACAAATGTTTAGACAAATCATGCCACCTGCTTTAAAGAGGGTAGACGGGGCCTGGAGCCGAACGGACGGCCAGTGGCAGGAACAGGTCCAGTGCTCATAGAAGTGGTGCTCGGGCTTGGTCGGAGAAGCAATGTCTCAGGTGCTACGTGGACTTTTCTTTGGTTTCTCTCCAATCCGCTCAGCCTCCACGGCAACCTCGGGAAAGTGACATTTCTGCTGCTCTCTGCCATCTGCTCAATGCGCTCTAGGCCTGTCTGGGCCTGTGCCTGCTGCTGCGTGGCTCAGGTGCCTGAGCCGAAACTCCACCTCAGCTGGGTGAGCGTGGCGGAACAGGAATCCGGTCCCAAAAGTCCACTGTGGGAGTCACGGAGGAGGCCGAGAAAGAGCCAGCACAAAGGACAAAGCCAGGAGGGCGGGAAGGAATGGAAGGAGAAGCATCTGCGGGGAGAGAATGCTCGCAGGCGGGTCTGAAGACCAGGGCTCGGGACACAGGACTTCGGTGTGGCTGCGGGTGACCCACAGCCTGAGGGCTCCCCCAGCACCGGCATCTCTTAGGAGGAGCATGTTCTGGAAGCAAAGCTGACACGGGGGCAGGGCCGTGGCCTGACGCCTCGTCCTGTGCCCAAGGCCCCCCCACCCCCCACCCAGCCCCCTGCTGAGGACCTTCCTCCTGCTCCTAGAGGAGCCCAGCCTGCACTGGGAACGTGGGTTTCGCTTTTTCTCTCTCATATGCTGCCCTCGTGTGTCTCTCTGGAGAAATCCAGCTGCCCCACTGCTCTTTCTGGACACTTACAGCTGGTCAGGGAGGCCAGGTGGCAGTAGGGCTAAGGACCTCCCGGCTGTGGATTCTAGGGGAGGGTGGGTAAATGGCAAGAATTGCGCTGCCTCTCGGGATATGAATTGGGTCTGGCGTGTGGGAAGGGGCAGGGTTCAGGCTCTCTCTAGGGGTTTAGCCAGCTCTGCTTTGGCTTCCCACATGGAAGATGAGCACCGAGGCCTCGGAAACCCCAGTGATCCCCTGTCTTGGCCAACTGTCTGCGTGGAGTTCAGCAGTAAAGTCCTGAGTGCTCACTTCCTGCCTCTGTACTGGAACCCGTGAGCTCGGCCCCCCTGTCGTCTTGGCCAGCTCTGAGTGAAGGAGCGGCAAGGACTTTGCCATCTTTCCTGGCCACATAGGGGACTTCAGAAGCAGCAGCCATCGGGTGTGGAGAGGAGCCTCTCCGAGTGGTCATCAGACTTTCTGAACACACCAGGCCACTTGGGTCGGCACCCAACCCTCTCCACACCCACGCCCTGCCGCACAGAACCCTGAAGCTCACCATCAAGGAACCCCATCTCCATAAAGGTGGATGCTTCCTTAGCCCCAAAGTGACTCTGGTACAGCCAACCTGTACCATGTAACATGGGTTACCCACTATTAGCTTCTCGTGGCTCATCCACACTTTCTGGAGAATTCTAGAAGAATAATAACACCCAAACAAATGCTCCTCCAGAGATGCTGAGCACTTGGTAAATGGGGCAGCTCTGAGCTCTCCGGTGAGCTGGGGATGCAGACTGGGCCTACGATTCCTGATGGCCGCCGGTACCTTCTATCTCAAGTGACTGCTCTAGGACTGGAGCATAGGTGTGATGTCGGTCTAGTGGGGACTGTCTTTTTTTATTTTTGTTTTTGTTTTTTTGCTTTTTGGGTCACACCCGGCAATGCTTGGGGGGTTACTCCTGGCTCTGCACTCAGGAATTACTCCTGGCGGTGCTTGGGGACCATATGGGATGCCGGGATCGAACCTTGGTCGGTCGCAAAGTAAACGCTCTACCGGCTATGCTATCGCTCCGCCCAATGGGAGAGGTCTTAGTGGGGATGGGGTGGAGGAGGATGTCTTAGCTGTCACACTCACCCCCAAAAAGCAAAAAGAGATAAGGGATGTCCTTTTTTTTTTTTTGGTCATGATTTGGTGTGATGACCACACACCAAGTAGCTTGCAGAGCCTGGCAAGCTACCCATATCGTATTTGTTATGCCAAATACCAGTAACAATTTTAGACCTCATTCCCATGACCTGATGGAATGGTTTGAGGCTCTTTATGTTCCTGGAGCAAGCAGATGCCCTTGGGCGCTACTTGCATGAGACAGGGCATATGGAGATGTTACTGGTGCCTGCTCCAGCCAATCAATGATGAATGGGAAGACAGTGATACAGTGACTTGGTGTGCTGCCCTGTAGGGATAGGTGATGTGATGTCTACCCCTGGGCAGCCACTCTTTGCGTAGGAGGAAACCTCCTCTCTGTGCAAAGCACAGCAGAGCAGAAAGAAGGGACGAAGCCTAGGTCTCTGGTGAGCTTATTGATCTGCTGGATAAGCTGCTTTGCCCCCATATTTCAGATATAAGCACATGGAGAAAAAATATCTTGATTCTAGTTGGAACCAAATCTTCCTAGTGGGTCTGAACAAGAATTCACACAACACATTTCATCTGGGTTCCTGAGATACGTCTGTGGAAACCCGGGGCCCCACGGCAGGCGGCATGATGCCTGATGCCTCTCAGGTATGCTCTCGGGGTGGGGTTGCCCATGGGCACTGAGGCTCTCGCACACACCCAGCAGAGGGGCACCAGAGAGCACATGTAGAGACCACACGGTCCTTCCATTGCCCTGCTGAAGCTCCCAGACAGTGGAGCCACCCGGAACTCTCCAGGAGGGGCTTCAAGAATAGAGCCTGAGCCTGAGATGAGTGACAGGTGGACGCTTTCTGCCTGGAGTGCCCCCCCGGCTCCTGCTTTCTTTCAGAGACCCGCCCTTGCACCCCCTGCTCCCTCCCTCACTGGGCCACTCACTCACAGGTGCTTGTTCTCAGTAACTCATGGACTACACATAGGCCTCAGGCTTCCTCTGAGTGCTGCTCGGTTGGTGCCTATTTGATGAGGTGGGGGAGGGTGTGGAGGGGCTCAGCATGGCTCAGGGCTGTCCCCCTGCTCCCTGGCGGATCTCTGGGGATGGTGCAGAGCTGGGGTCAGACCGAGAGGCATCCAACCTCATGCAAAGCCTGTGCTTCAGCCCTTTGGCTCTTCTCTTCTTGGAAGATTCTTACCTCTGTGCCGAGAACCCGGCCCGGGCTCACTTGCACTCTAGGGCTGGAAGACAGACATGTCCGGGGTGTGCAGCCTGGCATCCCCGCGTGCCCATCCAGGAAGTACTATTTCCCCTGCAACATGAACCTTTTAAGGAATCAGCCCCCACAGGCAGGAAAACGTATCATTTCAGTTAACCGAGGTGGGTTTTCCAAGCTTTCTGCACTGCCAGGTGGCCTGATTTATAACGGGATCGGAAACAGACCAAGGTGTGGAAACCGTTTCCACCATCCCCGTCTCTCAGCATCAATCCTGCCCCTCGGCGGCCTCCCTCGGGAGCAGCAGTGTGGACACTAGCGAGATCATCACTAAGATGGGAGAGAAAGTGTGTTATGTTGCCCCAGGCAAGTGCACTGGGCGCGGCAGGAAAGGTTTGAGGCCCCAGCCTGATAGGTGGAAGATCAGGGTCAGGCAGAAGTGACCAACCGGTGTGGAACCATCGTTTCCAAGTGACTCCCGCCATGCCCTCCCGTGGCCCACCCTTTCCCAAAAGCTCTGTGATCGGTTTGAATGTTCTCGGCCGGACAAGGATCAGCCCCACCGCTGTGGACTGCGCCCAGATGGGCTGGGGTTGGCTGGTGAGAACTGGATTAAGTGGCCAGTATCTCCTGCCTTGGGTCCACTGATGAGGGGACCCTTAGCTCAGACCTCACTCAGGCATCACAGCCCGGGCAGGAGATGTGGTCTGGTACCCAGCTGTCACACCCCTGCTGGCAGACAGTCTGCCCAGACTGTGCTTGGGGCAGAACTTGGGGCAGAACTAGGAGAACTTACCGGGGCTGTCCTGGGGCGGGGGCTGCCTGTGTCCTGGAGAGAGGACAGGAAGGAGAGCAGTGGGGAGTGTGGAGCGTGGTGTGGGCAAAAGGGAAACAGAGAAGGAGGGAGTGAGAAAGTGCTGGCTGGGTCAGTGATCTCCTATCTGATAGGGATGCCTGAGGCAGGGTGACCTCTGCAGCAGCTGTGCAAAGGCCCTGGGGCGGCAGGCTCTCGGGAGCTGCTGATAGGGTAGGAGTCCCTCCTTAGGAGAGCCTGCCCAGGATGAGCTGGGTGCACTGCCGGACTGAGTGGGAACTGGGAAACCAGTTTGGGAGTTCCTGGGGGCCTTGTTTCCCACCCCCAGACAACCCTGATGTGAAGATGGATGTGGGAAGCAAAGAGCCAGGGCCACGGCCAGGGGGCACATGAAGACGGGGAGGAGGGGCTACCAGGGGCAGGGGTTGGGGCGGGGAGGTGAGCACTCAGGGCGCCCAGCCCAGCCCTGACCCTGCCTTGCTCAGCCATTAAAATGCGCCTGGTCACAGCCCTGCAGGCTACAGGCTACAGTTGGTGTGGTTCCTGGAGCCTAGCTGAGTGTCTGCTGGGTAGGAGATAGAAGACAGACCCTTTTCAGTGTGGGGGGAGGGTCCCCATTTATGACCTCAGTTAAGCTCGATTATCTCCCTGGGGGTCCGTGTCCAGCTGCCCTGCAGCTGCCCTGACCAAGTCCCTAGCCCAGAGCATGGGGAGCCTGGCCTTTACATCACCGAGCCGCCTTCCATTGCTTGAGACTCTGTCGTTCATCTACCGTTCCTTGAGAGTTCCCTGATTCTCCCTCTGGACAGCGTCCTGGGTCCTAAGAAGTGTGACCGACTCTGTCCTGCGACCCAGAGGCAACGGGCAGCAGGCTCCACAATGTGGGAAAGTTGGGCAACACTGCCATCTAGCGGGATCTGCCGCACTTGCGCCTCTCCACGCGGCCTTGCTCTGCAGCGCGGATGCTTACTCGGTGTCTCTCCTGCTAACGTGCGCAGCCTGGAGGGGTTCATGCTGGGCCTGACCCCACCAGAAGCACTATAAGAAACAGACGGTAGGGTGGTCAGAGTTCAGGCCTGGCCAGCGAGCGCAGGGCCTGTGCTGCGTGGTCCTCTGAGTCTCTAGGGGACAGCCCTGGCGCCCAATACTCTCGAGGTGAACTGGGTCATCCAGCCACTGGAGGATTCAGCCTCATGTCCTTGGCCCTTGTTTGGTACCTACCACTGGGTTTGCTGACCGTCGAGGTGGGGCCCCCTGAGCACTGCTTTGGTGGGGGCCCTCCCCACTTCACCCTACCCAAGGAAGAAATGGGTGAACACCCGAGCACAATGTCTGGTCTTTCCCTCCCTCTAGCACCGCTCTGATCTGAGACAAGAGAAGGGAACGTCCTGAGGGCAGGATCTGTCTAGGTGTCCCTGAACTCACAGGTGGGGATTCCTTTTCTGCAGGGCATGCGGCACACCCAGCTGTACCGGGGCTTGCTTCTGGCCTGCAATCAGGTAGTCTCTCCTGGGGACCCTAAACAGAGCCTGGTATGGACCCTAGGCTGACCGTCAGGCAAGCACCTTCACCCCGTGCTTATCTCCCATGCCTCGACTTCCGCTTTTGTTTTTCGGGTCCAGCCCTTTCTGACCTGTCTAGCCCCAGAAGAAAGACTTGGAGGCTCAGGAATGAGGGTGCCAGCTGACAAGAGCCTCCCTGTGTATGAGTTTCTGTGGCAGCACCGCTGGGGGGCCTTGCACCCTTAGGAACGCAGCCAACATCAAGAGCATCTGGGCCACGGGGACGGGGCTGGAAGGATGAGACTCACTTCTGTCTTCCTAGGGAGCTAGTGAGAGAGGCAAGCACTCGCCTCTGTGCAGATGTGGCGGTCGGCGTGGGAGGATCGAGGGACTCACGTGTCCATCATGTGCTCACGAAGACCGAACACGAGCCCAGTGATGGTCCCAGATCCTGTTCAGATGCTGATGGGTCCATGGAGGAGTCTCCGAAGGCTCAGTGCTCACCTGTGACCATCAAGAGGGGCTGGAAGGACCCAGAGCATGCACACTGCTACACTCAGATTCGGTTCCATGGCCCGGAGACAAAGGTCAGGGCCAGGGCACTTGCCATGCGTGTGGCCAACCCATGTTTGATCCCTGGAACCATGTATGGTTGGTCCCCTAGGCAGAGTCAGGAGTAAGCCCTGAGCACTGCCAGATATGAGCCGAAAACAAAAAAAGGAAAGGAAAATGGACTTGCAGGTGGTTGTGGCCTCTGAGCAATGGTCGAAGCTGGATTGGGTTTTTGTTCGTTTGTGAGTCACTGTGTCACTATAGGCAGGGCTCAAAAGACTGTATGGGGTGCCAGGGATTGAACCCAGGTGCATGCAAGGCAAGCACCTCCCGGCTATTCTCTTCCTAGCCCCCTTAAAAAATCTTTTATTGGTTTTCAGTCCACACCCAGCAGTGTTCAGGGCATGTTCCTGACTCTCTGCTCAGGGATGTCTCCTGGTGAGTCTGGGGAGCCATATGGGGTGTGGGGGATCAAACCTGGGCTAGTCGTTTACAAAGCAGGCACCCTACTCCCTGTACTATGTCTCTGGCACCCAGCTTTGTGGGTCTCTCGTTCAGCCCTCCTGGGTGTTGCTTTATGGTTCAACAAGGCTGTTTAAGCTCCAGCCATCCAGCACGTATCCCAGCCACCTGAAAGGAGGGAGGCTTTTGAGAAGTACAACACACACTTAGACCACTAATCCACTATCTAAGCTTGATTACATTGACAATATGATTAGCTGGAAAAATAAATAAGAGACCAACCCTGAGAAATACAGCGTTCAGCAGGGCAGTCATGAATGGCCCCAAATAAGTTTGGGGCAAGTATCAAGGGAGACTGAGAATGACTCTAGTGCCCACATGGCACGCCAATGTCTGTGTGTGGGGCCAGGGAGAGCCGTGCGCATACGTGCTTATTTGGAAAAGTCTGGAATGTCTAGAAAGGCACAAAGTTCCCACTGGCAAAACTGTCTTTGCTGAGAACGAGGCAGCAGGGGGGGAGCAGAGACCATGTCACCGATGCAGCACCGGGATGTCATCAAGGCTGAAGCTACACTCCTTGAACCACAGCGCAAGAAACAGGCTCGGTGGGGCCGGAGCGATAGCCCAGCAGGTAGGGCGTTTGCTTTGCACGCGGCCGGCCTGTGCTGGCCCGGATTTGATCCCGGCAACCCATATGGTCCCCCGAGCACCACCAGGAGTAATTCCTGAGTGCAGAGCCAGGAGAAACCCCTGAGCGTCGCCGGGTGTGACCCAAAAAAGAAAAAAAAGGAAGAAAGAAAGAAAAAGAAAGAGAGAGAAAGAAAGAAAGAAAGAAAGAAAGAAAAGAAAGAAAGAAAGAAAGAAAGAAAGAAAGAAAGAAAGAAAGAAAGAAAGAAAGAAAGAAAGAAAGAAAGAAAGAAAGAAAGAAAGAAAGAAAGACGGAAGGAAGGAAGGAAGGAAGGAAGGAAGGAAGGAAGGAAGGAAGGAAGGAAGGAAGGAAGGAAGGAAGGAAGGAAGGAAGGAAGGAAGGAAGGAAGGAAGGAAGGAAGGAAGGAAGGAAGGAAGGAAGGAAGGAAGGAAAGGAAGGAAGGAAGGAAGGAAGAAAGAAAGAAAGAAAGAAAGAAAGAAAGAAAGAAAGAAAGAAAGAAAGAAAGAAAGAAAGAAAGAAAGAAAGAAGAAAGAAAGAAAGAAAGAAAGAAAGAAGAAAGAAACAAACCGGGTCGGGGTTCAAGCACCTCCACACACAGGAGGCCAGGGCTGTGCATCCTGATGTATTGGGGTCACATGAGCAGGTGCAGCCCTGGGTTGCTGCCCAGACTGGCCCATCACCCACCTGCCGGCTGATGCCTGAGATTCCTTTACCAGAGATAAAGTCTCATTCCTCAGCTCAGATAAGCCTTTCTCATCCCAGAGGAAGGGGAGAGCCTGAGAGCGCGCGGAGCAGGGGTCGGCCCCGAGGCCCCCGGGGAGAGAGCAGAGGAGCAAGGCCGACCACAGGTAGAGCCTGTGGGTGCTGGGGGGTCCCAGATAGACCCGCAGCACTGTGGGAAGGGGTTCCTGGGGAGCCGACTCCACAGCACGAGGAAAGGGCCCCTCGTGCTCTGTCCACACAGATGCGGGTCAGCACTTACCCGAGAACGGAGGCCATGGAGGCGCCTAGTGACCGGCTCCTCCTTCCTGTCAACGCCTGCCTGCATAGTCAAGGCTCCCGGGAGGGGTGGGAGCTACTCTGAGACCAGGGGCGGGGCTGTCCCCCAGGAGACTGCCCTCTCAGCCCCAGGTGACACACTAGGACGGGACTGGTGCCTCAGAGAGACTGCCCCTCAGTCCTGAGTTGGGGCTCCCTCTGCCCCCTCATCTGGCACCTCCGACCCCTCTCTGGAAGCACGTGGTGAGGCTGCGGCTGCTTCAAGTGCCCCCGTACCGGGGGATGGGCATGAGCCAGGTCCAGTGTGCCCTGTGCATGGGGCTGTCGCACCCCGCCCGGGGAGCTGTGTGTGGGGGAATCAGGGTTCAGGACCCGGGATGGCAGAGCAGAGGGACTGGGCAGGGCCTCACCACCGCCGCCTGCACAGCCCCCGTGGGAGACTCTTCCACATCCACACCAGCCGGGCCTCTGCGTGCGTGGGGGATGGGGGGCAGCCAGGGCAGAGTCCCACCGTGCTGGGAAGGCTGACGAGCCGCTTTCTGCATCCACAGAGGTTCTCTGAGTGATCCCTGACAGCAGAGCCAGGAGGCAGCCCTGGGCACCACCAGGGTGACCCCATCAAAACTAAACCAAGCTGGGGCTGGGGCTGGGGCGATAGCACAGTGGGTAGGGCATTTGCCTTGCACACAGCCAACCTGGGTTTGATCCCCAACATCCCATAGGGTCCCCAAGCACTGGCCAGGAGTAATTCCTGAGTGCAGAGCCAGGAGTAACTCCTGAGCATTGCCAGGTATGACCCAAAAAGCAAAAATAAATAGAGATAGATAGATAGATAGATAGATAGATAGATAGATAGATAGATAGATAGATAGATAGATAGATAGATAGATAGATAGACAGATAGACAGATAGATGGATAAATAAATAAACTGGAAGCCTTCATCACCAATACAAAAAATAATAAAATAAGGCTCAGCGTTTTTTTAAATTTTTATTTATTTTTTTATTTTATTTATTTATTTATTTTGCTTTTTGGGTCACCCCAGCAATGCCCAGGGGTTACTCCCGGCTCTGCACTCAGGAATTACTCCTGGTGGTGCTCAGGGGACCATATGGGATGCCGAATCCGAAGTCGACAGGCCGGCCATGTGCAAGGCAAATGCCCTACCTGCTGGGCTATCGCTCCGGCCCCTATTTATTTATTTATTTATTTTTAAGATATTTTATTATACCACCCTTAGATATACAAATTTTTTTTTTTGCTTTTTTGGGTCACGCCCAGCAATGCTCAGGGGTTTCTCCTGGCTCTGCACTCAGGAATCCCTCCTGGCGGTGCTCGGGGACCATATGGGATGCCGGGATCGAACCCGGGCCGGCACACACCAGCCGCATGCAAGGCAGATGCCTACACACTGAACTATCGCTCCGGCCCCATGTTTCGTTCCTTTTATTTTCAATTGTTTTTGAGGCCCCATAGTTCAGTCCTGTTTATTCTACCAAGAGCCGCAGCCGTTATAATGCTCCTCTTCTCCCCCCCATTCCCAGAGTTTCTGTGTCCCCCCACCTCCATACCCCCTGTCCACTCCCGCTATCCTGTGCAAACTCACTTCAGTAGGCCAGTTGGGGCCTTGTTGCTTTGGCCGTTTGTTGCTCCCTTGCTGTGCCCCTGTATACCCCACCTAGGAGACAGGTGGTTCCCGATCTGCCCCTCTCCAGTTGACAGTCGACTGCACTCAGCACGAGTGCTCTCTGGACCTGGTCACATAGTGGCAAACAGCAGAATTCTATCCCTTTTCACTGCTGTGTAGTATTCCATGGTGGACACCCACCTCAGCTTCTCTCTCCACTCACCTCGCCTGGGGTCCCTCCCTCACTCCACACATGCCACCTCCTACCACTCCCACTGTCTTTGCCCAGAACCGGCCTCGTCAGGCTGCTTGGGGCCCCAGAGACTGATGCTCAGGGAGAGGGTTCATCGCCCCAACACCTGCTCCACGAGGTTCTCAGGAGCTCCGGTCATTCTCACACACAGGGCTCACGTGGGGGCGCCATACCAGAGGCTGGGCCTGCAGGATCTCCCCGTGGCTGTTCTTGCCGCTGCTTTTAGTTCGTTCACGGAAGGTCCCTGCCTGCGGTTTCTATTTGGGCCTGTATGTGGAGTCAATCCCGCTCTAGGATCTTACAGGGGTGGGTTTCGTTCTCCCGCATGGGGTTGCTGGTGACCAAGGTCCTGAGTGAGCTTTGACTCACACACAGGGGCAGCCCCTCACGGTCGCGGACTCTGTCATTTCTTCCTGTTCCTCTTTCCTTTCCTTCTTGTTTTCTTTGTTTTTGGTTCTTATTTTGGGGCCACACCTGCAGTGCTCAGGGGACCTCCTGGTGCCAGGATCAAACCCAAGGCTTCCACCTGCACAGTCTGTGTCCCAGCCCCTCCCCTTCACCGCCCAGCTTCTTCCGTGAGGGTGTTGGGGGTCCACCCCAGGCACGTTTCCAGCTAACCACCCCCAACCCTCCGTCGTCAGTGCTGCAGAATCAGGGAACACAGTTTCCCTGACGCTCTGTGCATCACTTCTCACCAGGTAAGACACAGCTCTCTTGGGCGGAGCCATAGCCCAGCAGGGAGGGCATTTGCCTAGCACTCAGCCAACCCGGTTTAATCTCCGGCATCCCATATGGTCCCTGAGCACCTCCAGGAGTAATTCCTGACTGTAGAGACAGAAGTAACCCCTGAGCATTGTCAGGTGTGACCCAAAAAGCCAAGAAAAAAGATGCAGCTCCCTGGGTAGCAGCGACTGCTTCGTGCCCTGTCCAAGGGGTGGGAGGTGTTTGTATTTGTTTAGTTTGTTTGTTTGGTTTGAGCCATACCCAGAGGCGGAGCCCGGGGGGTTGCCCTGGGGGCCCATGTGTGCGGGCGTGGGATGGGGCTTCCACGTGCTCAGGCCACCGAACCCCAGCCCCCGTGTCATGCTCCTGTGCTCCAATGTTCTCCCCGAGGCGGGTCTGTCACTCTTGGTCGCTTCTGGTGACTCCTGGTCATGCTCCTCTGTCCGGAGGGAGGGGTTGATCCCCAGAGTAGCAGAGTCTCCTCAGCACTGCTGCAAGGAGTCCCTGGTGTGACCCAAAAACAAATGAAAAGGGAGGCTGAGCTGGATAGGCTGAAGAGGCCCTCCCCACCCCACTCTGTGCTCCAGACCCAGCAGGGCTGGCACACGGGCCACAGAAGGACAAGACTGCCTGGACTCTGGCACTGCTCAAGGCAAAGTGAGGGCCCAGCAAGAAAGGCCTTGCTCAGTGCTGTGGCCACTCTACAGTGAGCACAACTGAGGCCCGGGGGTCCCATGGTACAGCGCATGCGCCTGAAGCTGAAGCTCTGAGGGCCAGCGTCCATCCCCAACTGGGAAGGTAGGAAGGAAAGGTGGAGGAAGGAAGGAAGGAAGGAAGGAAGGAAGGAAGGAAGGAAGGGAGGGAGGGGGAGGGAGGGAGGAGGGAGGGAGGGAGGGAGGGAGGGAGGGAGGGAGGAGGGAGGGAGGGAGGAAGGAAGGAAGGAAGGAAGGAAGGAAGGAAGGAAGGAAGGAAGGAAGGAAGGAAGGAAGGAAGGAAGGAAGGAAGGAAGAGAAGGAAAGAAGAAGGAAGAAGAAGGAAGAAAGGGAAGGAAGGAAGGAAGGAAGGAAGGAAGAGAGAAGGAAGGAAGAGAAGGAAGAGAGAAGGAAGGAAGAGAAGGAAGGAAGAAGGAAGGAAGAGAAGGAAGGAAGAGAAGGAAGGAAGGAAAGAAGAGAAGGAAGGAAGGAAAGAAGAGAAGGAAAGAAGGAAGGAAGGAAAGAAGAGAAGGAAGAGAAGGAAAGAAGGAAGGAAGGACGGAAGAGAAGGAAGAGAAGGAAGAGAAGGAAGGCCATAAACCACACACATCTGTGAGCCATTTCCTTGCTTATGAAGTAATCTCTAAGCACAAAATTCACTATTTTTGCTTGTTTGTTTGCTTTGGGACCAAACCAGGCTGTGGTCAGGGCTGACTCCTAACTGCACTCAGGGATCACTGCAGGTGGGGCTGGGGGGCCCTGTGGGGTCAGAGCCCTCCCTGTTGTCCTATTGCTCTGGCCCCTGTGAACTCGCTCTGCTTTGTACTCTCTGTTTGGGGCCCTCAGGTGGGAAAGCAGGCCGGCAGCCTCCCAGCTGCAGGAGGCACGGCCGCAGGGATGGCCTCGGGATGGGGCAGCGCAGAAACAGGAACCCTGGGAATGAACCACGGCCCCCAGATGCCGCCTCTTCTGCTGTTCCCACTGCTTCCCACTGCTGCTACTGCGGCCTGTCGCCCAGCACCCGCTGCGGCTTCTCTCATCTCCAGACTAAGAGTTCACTTTGCACTCTTGGGGGTGTATTGGGCTTATCATATTGATAAGGTGCTTCTAAAAATACTGTGTGTGCCAACAATCAGTGCCCAGGCAGCAGCCAATGCATTTGGGGCATTGATCCCCTTCCCTCCGCTGTGCAAGATTTCGACAGAACCAAGCCCTGCCTAGCTGGGGTCTTTCGGCAAGACTCACCCTGTCTCCCAGTGGCTGGCTCAGTGGCACACCACAAGCCAGGCTGTGCGGGCAACCCCTCCCAATCCCCACCCCAGAGCTGGGGAGGCAGGAAGGGCTGCCCTGGAGCATGCACAGAAGTGCAGCCTGAACAACGGAACTCCCTCCCATGAAGCTCAGCTCAGACCCAGTGTGGAGACCCGAGCAGGTGTGAACCAATCAGCCCTGAAGCGTGGGAGAGAGCAGGTTTGTTTGTTTGTTTGCTTGTTTGGTTTTTGTTTGTTTGTTTGTTTGTTTTGGGGGTTGGGGCTGCTATGGACGGTACTCGGGAATTACTCCTGGGCTACTCAGGGGAACTGGTGCAAGAGCTGAGCTTGGGTTGACTGAGCAGGCACTGCTCTCTCTCTCTCTCTCTCTCTCTCTCTCTCTCTCTCTTGCTCACTCGCTGGCTCTCTCTCTTCTCTCTTGCTCTCTCACTCTCCCCCTCCCAACCTCCCTTCCCCACCCTTCCCTCCCACCTTCACACTGGGGCTGTGTTTTAAAGCTCCCTGATAGTCCGTCCCCATCTCTCCATCCCAACCCCCCAGAACATCAGTCTTGTTGCTGCTGTCGCCATGACTACTGACATGCTCCACTTGCGGGGCTTCTGATAGGGCAGCTTTGGCAGGACCACGAGTCCCCTCCCCGCCCCCCCCCACCCCCCGAGGCTGGAAGAAGAGTCTGTCCTCAGGTTCTGGGTCCGAGGCCGCGCAACACCCAGAACAGCAGTTGTGACATGATCCAGATGCAGGCTGAGGGTGCCCGTCTGCAGATGTGATCGCTCTTCCCGGGGCCTGGGGATACAGGCAGGGTCGTGCGGGGAAAAACAGGATGGGCCAGATGCCAGGAAGCATGGAGATAAGCACTCCGGGGCCGCAGGGGCGGGATGCGGCTGTGGGCTCCAGGAGGGAGGCAGGGACCGAGATGTCCATTCACAGGAGCTCAAGGACAACCAGGATGCGCCACCAGGGGCTCGGGCTCAGCGGGCCCTCCAACAGGAGCCCCTGTGCCTGTGATCCTCTGGGAACTCTGTGCTGTGAGCAGAGCCAAGTGCTGGGGCCAGGACAGCCTCTGGAATGGGGCGCAGGAAGGTTCCTGGGGCTGTTGTCTCAGTTCCCGAATACTTTAGCACTCTTGAGGGAAAAAAAGAAAAGAAAACAGTAGGATGTTTCCCTCTTCCCGCAAAGAGCAATTCCTCTCTCCAGCCCAAGTCCATGGCTCTCCAAGAACTTGGATGATGGGCCTTTTCCCACACTGTGTAGATCAAGTGGACGTCAGGCCAGCGTAGTGGCTTAGTGGCTGCCCCAGGGGGCTGATGGGACGCTGGTGTTGATACCTCCCAGGCGTTCCCCAGGGCACACAGGTCGAGTGAGTAGACAGTGCTGCGTGCTCTCGCTCTCTGTCTCTGTCTCTGTCTGTCTCTCTCTCTCTGTCTCTCATCTCCCCCAGGATTTCCTTCACTCCTCACTTCACATAAATCACCTGCAATGTAATTGCAGTAAGCCAGGAGAAAGAATTGCAACCTGTCTCTCTGTCTCTCTGTCTCTCTGTGTCTCTCTGTCTCTCTCTGTCTCTCTGTCTCTCTCTCTGTCTCTCTCTGTCTCTTTCTTTCTCTCTTTCTTCCTCTCTTTTTGCTGTTTTTGGGCCACATCTGACAGTGCTCAGGGCTTACTCCTGGCAGACTCGAGGGACCATATGGGGTACCAAGGATTGAACCTGGGTCTTCTACATACAAGGCAAGTGCCTTTGCTCTGTTATTACTGTGGCCCTCTCCCTCCCTCCTTCCCGCCCTCCCTCCCTCCCTCTCTCTCTCCATCCCTCCCTCCTTCCTTCTCCCCTCCCTCCTTCCCTTCCTTCCTCTCTTCCTTTCCCCATCTTTCCTTCCTCCCTTTATTTCTTCCTCTTCTGGCAGTGCTCAGATGTTATTCCCAGGCCTGTGCTCAGAGGAGACCCTGGCGGTGCTTGAGGGACAGTGCCTGCTGGCGATCAGGCCCGGAGCTGCTCCTGGCACTCTGAGCCTCTCCCTCTGCACGGCAGATGGAAGTCGTTCCTGCCCGCACCAAGCCCTCCTGCTTATCGCCACCGGCTCTCAGAATAAAGTCTGTCAGCGCCACTTTCTGAAAGCAGAGGCATCCTGGAGGGATCGTGCGGGGGCTGTGAGCACCTGCCTGGCAAGCATACGGTCTCGAGTTTAAATCCCCCCCTGACCCCCATCTGCCACGCATCTCAGCTGCCAGCAAGCTGTGCCCACTGCCAGCAAGTTTGTTCACATCACAGCCAGGTGTGTGGAAGCACCACCAAGGGACGTGCTTCCTTCCAGCACAGTTGAAAGGTGCTGAGCATCTCAGCCAGGAAACGTGGCCTCCAGCAAGCAGGGGCAGGGGTGGGGCTGGGGTTGGAGTGTGGGGGTTGAGCACAGCCGTGGGCATGCGCTCAGCAAGGATGGGCCAGGGCTAGCAGCAAAGCTAAAGAAGCACCAACCTCAGGGTGCTGAATGTGCCCCCCCGCCGAGAGCCCCCTGCTAAAACAGTGCTGACACCACAGCCTGCTTGCCTCTAAGGGAGATAGACCTAATTGGAATTTTGGTCTCCCAAAGATTTATATTTAACTATACATTAAGATCCCCAAACTCTCATATCTGTGTGTGTGTGGGTGGGGGCGGTGGTCCTAGCCGGTGTTTCTGCTGCTCCCATCTGTTGGCTTTGGACTGCAGTGGAAAATATGGCCCCCACCCCAGCAGGCAAGCAGAAAACTTCATTCAATGGAAAACAATGTAAAACTGTCATGCACAGGTTGTCCTGCAGGTGGTGCTTTCCTACTTCTGCTCCCACCGATGCTTGTCTCAGGTCAGCGCCTCCGGACAACCGGCTCTCACCAAGTCTCAAAGCATTTGATACAGATCCGAGACGAGGCCTGGGTGACCTGCAACCTTTCTTCAAGAAAACACAGATTCTCTTGAAATTAAAATTGTTAGGACTGGATAGATAGTACCACAGAGGAGGTGTTCACTTTGCAAATTAGATCCAGAGCTCGGCACAGTTTCTCCGCACCCCGCCAGGGATGACCCTTATCTTGGGCCCTGTTGGGAGTAACCCAAATATTTTTTTTAAATTTTTTTTTGTTTTGTTCACAGATAATTATACTATAACATCAAGGTGTGAATCATTTGGGCTAGTATTCTTTTTAAAAAAATATAAGATCTTGGATTGGAACAATAGCTCAAAGGGCGGAGTGCATTCTTTGCATGCAGGAGGCTGTATTTGATTCCAGAGCACAGCTGGTTGCCGATCCCCACACAAAAACCCAGAAGTAGCCCCTGAGCACTGCCTGGTATGGCCCCCTCTAGAACTATGTGATTTTGGGCCGGAGGCGATAGTCCAGCGGGGATGGCATTTGCCTCGCATGCGGCCAACCAGGGTTTGTCCCGGTATCCCATAGGGTCCCCCGAGCACCACCAAGAATAATTACCGAGTTCAGAGTCAGAAGTAACTCCTGAGCATCGCTGGGTGTGACCCCAAAAGAACAAAAAGTAAAATTAAATAAAATTACGTGAATTTGGGGGAATCTCTTTTTTGCTGGGGAGGGTCACACGCAGCAATCTCAGTGCTCAGGGGACCATATGGGTTGCGGGAATCGAACCTGGGCCAGCCTCATAGGAGGCAAATGCCCTACCTACTGTGCTATCTCTCCAGCCCCCGAGTTTGGAGAATCTTAATGTAAATTTAAGTGTAAATCTTAGGGAGACCAACAATTCTGGTAGGTCTGTTGGGAGAGTTCTGCCAGGCCCCTGTATATGTTTTATTCAGGAGGGGGCCAGAGCCCCAGACCAGCACCTGACCGATCTGCTGTTCCCAGGGTCAACAATCCCTGCCCCCAGCACGAGAAGTGGCCCTCCAAGAAAGCAAAAAATTAAGCCAAAGATGGCTTTGGGCACCTGTAGGACACACCCAAGGACGGGCCCAGTGCCCAGAGCTCTCCCACTGATGTCTCTACCCAGAGTTGGCTCTCGCACCCAGGGCCAGAGCTAAAAGCAGGGAAGACTTGGGAGCACAAAGGTTGTGGACAAGCTGCAGTCGGAGACGAGGGTGGCCGCCCGATTTTGATTCTTTTCAGCTGGTTCTTTTCTTTCCTTTTTCATTTTTAATGTGCCATCTAGATTATTTTTCAATTGAATCACTGTGAGATTCAGTTACAAAGTTGTTCATGATTGGATTACAGCCACAGGAAGCTGCAGTTCCCATCCCTTCACCAGTACCATTTCCCCACCATTAACGTCGCAGTTCCCTCCTGCCATCGATCCCACATTCCCACTCCCCACCCCAGCACTTTTCTTCCTTCCTTCCTTCCTTCCTTCCTTCCTTCCTTTCTCTCTTTTTCTTTCTCTCTTTCTCTCTTTCTTTCTTTCCTTCTTTCCTTCTTTCTTTCTTTCTTTCTTTCTTTCTTTCTTTCTTTCTTTCTTTCTTTCTTTCTTTCTTTCTTTCTTTCTTTTCTTTCTTTCTTTCTTTCTTTCTTTCTTTCTTTCTTTCTTTCTTTCCTTCTCTCTCTCTTTCTTTCTCTCTCTTTCTTTCTCTCTCTTTCTCTTTCTTTCTTTCTTTCTTTCTTTCTTTCTTTCTTTCTTTCTTTCTTTCTTTCTTTCTTTCTTTCTTTCTTTCTTTCTTTCTTTCTTTCTTTCCTTCCTTCTTTCTTTCTCTCTCTCTCTCTTTCTTTCTTTCTTTCTTTCTTTCTTTCTTTCTTTCTTTCTTTCTTTCTTTCTTTCTTTCTTTCTTTCTTTCCTTCTTTCTTTTGTTCTTTCTTTCCTTCCTTCTTACCTTCTTTCTTTCCTTCTTTCCTTCCTTCCTTCCTTCCTTCCTTACCTTCTTTCTTTCCTTATTTCCTTCCTTCTTTCCTTCCTTCCTTCCTTCCTTCCTTCCTTCTTTCTTTCCTTCTTTCCTTCTTTCCTTCCTTCTTTCCTTCCTTCCTTCCTTCCTTCTTTCCTTCTTTCTCTCTCTCTTTCTTTCTTTCTTTCTTTCTTTCTTTCTTTCTTTCTTTCTTTCTTTCTTTCTTTCTTTTCTTTCTTTCTTTCTCTCTCTCTCTCTCTCTCTCTCTCTCTCTCTCTCCCTCCTTCCTTCCTTCCTTCCTTCCTTCCTTCCTTCCTTCTTTCTTTCTTTTTTTGCTTTTTTGGGTCACCCCAGAAATTACTCCCAGCAGGAGTAATCAGGCGTTACTCCTGGCTCTACACTCAGGAATTACTCCTGGCAGTACTCAGGAGACCATATGGGATGCGGGGGTTCGAATCCAGGTCGTCCACGTGCAAGGCAAATGCCCTACCGCTATGCTATCACTCTGGCCCCCACTTTTCTTTCTTTCTTTTTTTTTTTTTTTTTTGCTTTCTGTGTCACACCCAGCAATGCTCAGGGGTTTCTCCTGGCTCTGCACTCAGGAATTACTCCTAGTGGTGCTTAGTGGACCATATAGGATGCCGGGATCGAACCCAGGCCGGCATGGGCCTGCCACATGCAAGGCAAACTCCCTACCCAGGGGGCTATTGCCCTCCATTTTTTTTTCTTATGTGCTCTCTCTCTCCCTTTCTCTCCCTTTATTTCTCTCTGTCTCTCTCCCTCTCTCCCTCTCTTCTCTCTCTTTCTCTCTCTCCCTCTCTCTCCCTTTCTCTCTCTCCCTTCTCTCTCCCTCTCTTCTCTCTTTTCTCTCTCTTTCTCTACATGTATATCCATTTACCTACTCTCAGCATTCAGATCTTAGGACAGAGGAGGACCACTAGGTGTTAGGGTCTGGGGTCGATAATTTCCCCCTCCAAATCATTCAAAGAGTCCAGCCAGTAATGCAAAGACAAACGGAGTTTATTTAAGCCAGCTAGCTGGGGTCAAGTTCTCAGGCACGTAGGCCAAAGCAGACCCTTAGTAAGGGAGAAGCTGCAAGTTATATAGTGTTTACGTCATAGCCTGTGCATACAAATTCAAAGAAAAACTCTTAATAAAAATGCAAGTTTGAAAAATGTTAGTAAAAATGCAAGTTTCGAAAAATGTTAGTAAAAGTGCAAGTTTCATGATTTAAATAAAAACATATTCTTTCAGCCGGTACAAACAGTTTCAGAAGGGTTACCTTGACATGTTCCCGGGCATTCTGGCGGTTGGTTCCCCTGCCCACGTCTGGTTTCTGTAGATAGAGACAGTAGTTTATGAAGCTATCTGCCAAGGCCGAGCTTTCAGCCCAGCTGTCCTCCCTCATAGCCGGCTATGGAGGAAAGGGGCAAGGTTTTAAGAAAAACAAAGTCTTTTTTTTTTTTTTTTTTTTTTTTTTTGCTTTTTGGGTCACACCCGGCGATGCTCAGGGGTTACTCCTGGCTCTGCACTCAGGAATTACTCCTGGCGGCGCTCAGGGGACCATATGGGGACGCCGGGGATCGAACCCAGGCCGGCACAGGCCGGCGTGCAGGCAAACGCCCTACCGCTGGGCTATCGCTCCGGCCCGAAAAACAAAGTCTTAAGAAAGCATGTGGAGCAAAGGCAGGCAAAATGAAGTCCCTGGAGTCGGGTCAGACAAAATGGAGCCCATCTTCCCGCTCCGTGACCTGCTCCATGCCCAACACTCCCCCTTTCTGTTTCAGACTGAAGAATCATCCTCAGTGCCTGCCCTGTGGAGCTGTTCATACTGTTGTCTCAGTGTTCATACGATCTTTTACAAATGCCACCAGTTTATTCAAAATAAGGGGCCCTACAGTGAGCGCTAGTAGGAAGAGGACCGGGACCTGCTATTGATGACAATAGCGTGGCAAGTCAGGGCGACTGGTTGAACTAAGATTCAAACCAACCAGCCTGGGCCTCTCTTGACCTTTTCCTTTCAGCCAGCCCCTCATGAACCTTGGTCACAGAATCTTTCACCACCCCAGAGAAATCTGCGTAAAAGCAACATTCTTCCCTTAGAGTGGCACAAAGACCCCCTGCTGGAGCAACAGTAAATCCAACCCCCTTCTATTTTGCAGCACCACCTCTGACAGGGAGGTGAGGGACTTCTCTAGGTGGAAGATAGATGTCTCTATCCTTTCTAAGTCCTCATCAATGGCTGCCCTTAGGGAGGTTATTCCAGAATTTTTGAACAGCGAGTGAGACTGCTGCTGTTCCTATTCTGCTAAACTCTGGCCAACTATGGTGACTACTGTCAGGGTGGTAAGGGGCTCCCTCTGGCGTCTGAGTAAGGCTCCCTTCTCCCAATATAAGAACATCTCTTCTTCAGGGTGGTAATGCACTTTAGGCATAACTAATGCCATGACACAAAACTCCTCAGAGGAATTGAAAACACTTGTTGACAAGCAGGGAGTTAGTCTGTCATCCCCCCACCCCTGCTGTGAGCAAACCCACCATCCCCGGGGTAAGAGTCACCTTGCCCTTCCCAAGTATGGCTAGTGACACTGCAAAGAGACTGGCTCCAGGCAGGCACTGTCCCAAGACACATTCCAGCTCCCCTGACTTGTTGGAACGTGAGTCCCTGTACCATGTTCTCCATGAACACTGGGCAGGATTCTCCCGCAGAGGCCTGGAAGGTTCAGTTAAGGCCTATTCCCTCATAGGACAGAGGTCTGATGTCATAGCATAGCCAACAAGGGCCGGTTTTTGTTGGAAGAAGACTGATTCAGGGCTTGGTATGTGGCTCAGATCATACTTCACAGGGGGTCTACGTCTCTCTGGGCGTGGGTCGAGTGGAGATGTGAGGGACCGGGGATATGAATGATTAGGGACAGGCATAGGCCGTACAGACCTGATTAAGGTAGGGATGCAGGTAAGGGCCTTATTGGGGCAGACATAACTGGATGGTTCCAGTGGTGATACTTTAAGTTTCAGCTTGAACAGCATGCCTGGGTTGGTGCCTATAGTATATAACCCAAGTCCCCAGGTATTCCCCGAGTGCCAATTGCTGGCCTTTATCCCCGCTTCAGTAGAAACTAGCTCCACTGGTAAACACTTTCTCCTACAGCATTCCCAACACTGTCCTGTCCATTTCCTTGAAACGTTAATGAGATCATTTTTGTATGGTGGTTCCCAACCTATGTACCCCATGCTAACACAATCCCAACTTTTACAGAAGTAGTGTTACACTCCCACATTTCTTATACTTCTTTGTCCCTGGGCATACATAGAAATAATGTCCTTGGAGCCCGACTTTTGGCCCAGGGCTGCCACATCCATAAGCTAATGCCCTTGGGTCTGGGATGGACATATCCCACTCATGCTCTATTAGATCACATAGGTCAAACCAGATCGTTGGGAACCAAGTCCCAGCTGGGAGCTGTCCCGTGATTGACGCCACCGCTCTGTCGCTCCCCGCCTGGCTGAGCTCCCAAGTGAGGGTGAACGGCTGGTGGGGGTTCAGCTCTGCTGCTCCAGCAGGTAGAGTGACAGCCAGGACCAGGCCTGTTACAGTGAGGAAGCCGCTTGGTTGGCCCTTACCGATCCGGATGGACCAGGTCTGCCTGTAGGGCATGTGGGGTTCACTTCTGCCTCTGCTGCTTTCCAGCTGGAATAGCCAAAGCAGGGTACGAGGGGGCCACAGGATCACCATCGCAGTTCAGAATGAGCGAGTTCCTGTTTCCACCAGCACCTCGCACCAGCCAGAGCTTGAGGGGATTCGTAGAGTAATGATTAACGGTCCAATGGCGAATGGCGATTCTCCTCCCCCTCCAGGAATCCGCCTGTCGCATGTGGGAGTAGTGCACCCATGGTCCAATTCCGTCCACCTTAAGGGCGGTGGGAGTAGTCATTAGTACTATGTATGAGCCTTTCCATCGGGGCTCCGGGTTTTTGCACGGTGGTGCTTAACCCATACTCTGTCCCCTGGGACAGTGCCATGCTCTGGGTCAGAGGTCTCAGCATTTTCTTAATAGGCTGGAATTAGGGGCCAGATTTCTCGTTGCACTTGTTGCAGGACCTGCAAACTGGTAGCATAATTTGGGGTCAAATCTCCACTCGCCTCCCACAAGGTTCGTCTAATTATGGGAGGTGAGGCCCCCTACATAACAAAAGGAGCTAGTCCTTGCACATAGGGTGAATTCCAGACCCGAATATGGCATAAGGCAGGAACGTTACCCAGGCCACGCCAGTCTCCAGTGCTAATTCTGAGAGGGTCTCCTTCAAGGTCCGGTTCATTATTTCTACCTGCCCAGAGCTCTGTGGGTTGTACTCGCAATGCAATTTCCAACCAACACCCGCCACTTGGCCTAAGTCCTGTAGGACTTTGCTGATGGCAGCCGGCCATTGTCCGATCCTAGGGCCTCAGGGACACCATACCAGGGAATGATTTCTTCTAGCAAAACCTTAGCCAACACCTAACTAGTCTCCCTCTTTGTGGGGTAAGCCTCCACCCCTTTCCCCAGACAAAGTATCCACCATCACCAACAGGTATCTGAACCCATACTTCCCTGGCTTTACCTCAGTGAAATCTATTTCCCAACTCGCCCTGGAGACCTCCCCAAGTACCTGCATGTTGTGGCCCTCCTTTCCCTGGTTTCATAACCTGGCACCCGCTGCAGCATTTGATCATCAGCTGGGCTTTTTGGATCTGCCGCAGGAAATGAAGCATAGCAGTCTCTAATAAGGCAAGCATCTTCTTACATCCAAAGTGGGTGGCTTGATGCAAATTTCTCAGGATATATCTCCCCAATTCAGCAGGCAAGAGTAGTCAACCGCCACTATCTCGATATCAGCCTTGCTCATCCGGGCTGGACAGCTGCTGCTTCTGGATCTATTCCAAATCTTCCGGGGAGTAGTCCAGGTGCAGGGGCAGCTCTGGAGCTTTGGGGAGTGGGCAGAGGTTGGGCAACTGCTAGGATTGCGGTTGTTGGCAGGGGAGGATTGCTGCAGCCTTTTCCGCGGTGTCTATCTTTCGATTTCCCTCCGGCTTCCAGAGTTCGAGCAGACTGGTGTCCTGGTACATGAACCACAGCCACTGCCTTGGGCTTCCTGACTGCTGTCAGTAGTCTCTGTACTTCTTGTAGGTTACGCAGGGCCTTTCCTTCTGCCGACCGAAAGCCTCGTTCTCAATAAATTGCCCCATACATGCACAGTCCCAAATGCATACCACTGTCCGTGTACACCGTGACCTGCTTCCCTTCTGCTCTCTCCAGAGCCTCTGCCAGGGATATTAGTTCTGTTCTTTAGGCAGAGGTTCCTAGTGGTAAGGGGGAGCTCCACACCACTGCCCCGTCCTGGTCCACCACGGCCGCTCCTGCCTGACACACCCGTTGTTCACAAAGCTGTTCCCATCCGTGTGTCATACCAAGCCAGTTAGAGAGCTCACCTTCAGGTCCGGCCCGAACTGTGTAGCTTCAGAAAGGATCTCCTGGCAGTCATGTATGGGAGATTCCAAGTCTGGGGTGGGCAGGAGCATGGCAGGATTGAGCGGTGGGCTCTGCAAAAGCAAGCCTAGGGGAATCAAGTAAGAGTCCCTGGTCAGTCTGGAGTTTGTCGTCCACCTTCCAGGGGGCTACTGAAGCACTCCCTCAATAGCATGAGGGGTAATTAGTCTCAAGTCCTGCCCAAAGGTAAGTTTATCTGCGTCCTTGACCATGAGGGCAACTGCTGCTATGATTCGGAGGCACAGAGGCCATCCGGCAGCAACAGTAGCCAATCTTCTTGATAGCTAAGCCACTGGCCGCTTCCAAGGCCCAAGTTTCTGGGTTAAAACATTATTTTTCCGGGCCAGAGCAAGAGCCCAGCAGGTAGGGCATTTGCCTTGCATGTGGCCGGCTTGTGCAGGCCTGGGTTCAATCCCTGGCATCCCATATGGTCCCCAAAGCACCGCCAGGAGTGATTCCTGAGTGCAGAGCCAGGAGAAATCCCTGAGCATTGCCGGGTGTGACACCAAAAAAAAAACAACAAAAAAAATCTTTTGTTCGCTCTTCCTCTTTTCTCGTTCACAAACAAGGTGAATGGTTTCGTAGGGGCTGATAAGGACAGTGCAGGGGCCTTAAGGATGGGCCCCTTCTAGTCCCTCAAATGCTTGTTGGCGTTCTGCAGTCCATTCCCACGGGGCTCTTGGTGGCTTCATGCAGAGGCCAGGCTACCTCGGCATAGCCGAGTATCCATAAGTGGCAATACCCCACTTTTCCCAGGAATTCCTGACCTTTCCTGGGGAGCTGGGAGTGGGGATTCGGAGGATAGCTTCCTTTATTGCCTCTGTCAGTCACCTAGCCCCTTCACTTACTTTATATCCTAAGTAGGTCACAGTCCTCTTACAGATGATGGCCTTGTACTTATTCTGTATCCTAATTCCCCAATTCTTTGACAAGATCCCTGGTCGCCTTCCAGCACTCTGGCCGAGTAGGGGCAGCCAACAACAGATTGTCCATGTACTGCAACAGAGTAATCATTGGATGGTTCTGCCTTAACAGTTGAAGGTCCTTACTTAGTGCCTCATTAAACAAAGTGGGGGAATTCTTGAATCCCCTGAAGAGGCGCGTCCATGTTAACTGTCCTGCTCCCACTCCAGGGTTCCCCTGCACTCAAAGGCGAATATCTGTTGGCTGCTGGTTGCCAGGGCTATGCAAAAGAAGGCATCCTTCAAATCTACAGTTGTATGCCTACAGTGGTTGGGGGACAAGAAACTAAGCAGAGTATAAGGGTTCGGCACCGTGGGATGAATATCAGCTATTCTTTCATTAGTTTTCCAGAGGTGTTGGACAGGGTGATAGTCCATTTCCGCTTTCTTCACTGGGAGGAGAGGAGTATTCCATGCTGATCAGCAAGGGCGTAGGATTCCCGCCTCTATCAGTTTCATGAGGTGGGGTGCGATTCTGCCCCAGGCCTGAGGGGTCATAGGGTGTCGGGGAGTGCCGCCGGGGTCCCTGACAGTGTCGGGAAGCGAGTTCCCTTCTACCTCCGGGGCCGGCGGGGAATGGATGAAGACTCAGGAATCGATGCAGTTTTAAAAGGGCTTTACTATCACAGGATCCAATATACAATCCAAGAGCAGGGAAAACCTCCGGACTCTGGGTTCCCAGCTAGGCCCTAGCCAGGTGTAGGCCAAGATGGCTGCTACCACGTGTTGAGGCCCAGCAGAGAGTGGAGAGGACGGAGAAGCAAAACACCAAGGGAAGCCGAAATGGCAAAAAGGGGAAAAAAGAGAGCTTCTTTCTTCTTTCAGCTTATTTTATAGCTAGAAATCCCCCAAACTCCCCAGCCCAGCCCATTCTGGGCTGGGCTATCTAGAGATGAAAACAGAAAAATAGCTTTATAGAAATGTAGCAACTTCAGGATACCATTTGGTTGTTTACAAGGACCCAGAGCTAATTAAAAGCCTCCTAGCAGAGCTGGGAGAAGCTATAAGCTAAATGTAACTTCCCCTGGCAGGAAGGATCAAATGCCCTCAGGTAATTTCTTCCAGCATCTTACCTAATATCATGAGCCAAGATTTGCCTGGAATTGCCTTTATAGGGTAGAAGAGGGGGTTTCTGAGATGGCATGTCTCTGTACCAAAGACTAATACTAATGCCAGTTAAATATTTCTCCAAGCCTTCACAAGAGTCTCGTCTACTTCACGGTAGTTTTGTATTTTAGTTGCCTTTGAGTTATCAGGGGAGCCATGCTTGCTTGCTTGGAGGCAAACAGCATTTCTCTCTGGTCTAATTACTTAGAGATCCAACGTGGCCAGGCAAATATGCTGGTAAGATCTAGTTGGTCCCACGATGATTGTGGTAGCATGAGAGAATATTTATACCAGCTAGTACAGAATACATGGTCAGATAAACTGCCACATTTAGACTACCCTCTTATCTATGAAGTGATTTGCACGCAGGCAATCCAGGGCAGATGCAGAGGCCTAGGCTTTTAGGTGTCCTGCAACAATAGGGTACTGCTTCACCTTAATCGGTTGGGCCCCTACCACTAGCTCAACTACTACAGGGGCCTGGTGTGCTGTGTACCTGATCCCTGACCCCTCAGCCAAGGTTTGTGGAAACCCCCTCACCCAATGCTCAACCTCCGGTCCCCAATTCCCCTCCTCTCCCTATCAAACAATCTGAATTTATCTTGTAATGACAGGTTTAGGGCATGCAGGGGAATGCCCTCACCATCTGTCACCTTTATCCACCCCGGATCAAAATATATATATGTGCCCGTACTTTGATGAGTAAATTCCTCCCTAACAGGGAGCCGGGCTGTCCGAAAACACCTAGAAATGAGTGTGTGACCCGGTGTCTTCCAAGGTCCACAGTCCTTTTGGAAGTCCATGGATAAACCTTAGTTTCAGTTGCTCCTTGAATATGCTAGTCTTCCCTGTCAGTGGCTCTGAGTGCTTATTCAGGACTGAGTACTGGGCTCTGGTATCCAGCATCATCTCCACAGATTTCCCCTCCACATAGATGGTTACCCAAGACTCGGGGAGGGGTCCGAGCCCCGGCTCCCCCAGTCTTCCTTTTCTGTGCCAGCTATGAGGAAACAGCCTTCTCTGCTGCCACGGCCTATTCTTTTCCTTCCACTTAGGGCACTTGTTTTTCCAACGTCTGTATTCTCAGCAATAGGCACACTGATCTCTGTCCACCTTTTGACATAAACCTGGTCCCTCTCTACCTTTCCTAAGTCTCTCATTTGTTGCTACTAGGAAGAACCAGGCATAATCCTTTTGTTGTCTCTTAGTTTCTCTAGCTCTGTATTCCCTGTCTTCCTTCCTAATCTGGTCCTCTCGTTCCTCAGGAGTCTCCGGGTATGGAAGACTCTGTCTGCCACCTTCATATCAACCCTAATGGTCATCTCCCTAACCCTTCTTGCTTATACAACTCCCTCCTACTATCTGGAGCTGCCTGGTTTATGAAAGGCATTATTACAGCAGACTGGTTTTCTCCGGCCATAGGGTCAAGAGAGGTATACTGTCTATATGCATCATAAAGGCTTTCTAAGAACACAGCCGGGCTTTCATCTTTCCCTTGCACAGTTGCTTTCACCTGTGCCAAATTAGTAGGGCAGTGAGCTGCCACTCAGAGACCAGCCATTAGAGTCTGGCGATAGACATGAAGATGCTCCCTACCTGCATCAGTCCCATAGCCCCATTTCAGCCTATTCAAGGGAAAGGCATCATCTATCAGGTTCTGTAGCGTGGTGGCTCGGCCATTCTGACTAGAATATTCTTCCGAGCCTTGTTGAGAATTCGTTCCTTCTCCTCAGAGGTAAAAAGCGTTTTGAGGAGTTGTCTGCAGTCGACCCAGGTAGGGGAGTGAGTGTACATGATGGACTCACTGTCTTCCCATTCATCATCGATTTGCTCGAGCAGGCACCAGTAGCATCTCCATATGACCTGTCTCATGCAAGTAGAGCCCAAGGGCATCTGCTTGCTCCAGGAACATAAAGAGCCTCAAACCATTCCATCAGGTCATGGGAATGAGGTCTATAATTGTTACTGGTATCTGGCATATCAAATACGACACGGGTAGCTTGCCAGGCTCTGCCATGCGGGTGGCATACTCTTGTAGTCATCTCTCAATTCAGCATTTATTGATGAACCGCACTGCCGAGTCGGGCTGTGATAGGCTGGTCTGCTGGGTGGAGTTCTGACGAGGGGAACGTCCGGATGTGGAAAATGGAGGCCCTCATGGAATGGGGGTTGTTTGGCTTGTTGCAAGGCTCTGCTGGAGTGGCAAGCCAGGGCTAGAACCTGCCATCCCTCCCGGACGCCTCGTGAGTGCCTGGTCACAGGGAGAGTCAGTAGCAGCTCTGCCCCATGTCTGTGAGTCATGGGGACTCAATGAGAGATTTAGTCTTTTTTTGCTTTTTTTTTTTTTTTTTTTTTTGGGTCACACCCGGCCATTGCCGGGTTTCTCCTGGCTCTGCACTCAGGAATTACTCCTGGCGGTGCTCAGGGGACCATATGGGATGCCGGGGATTGAACCCGGGCGGCATGAGCCTGCCGCATGCGAGGGCAAATGCCCTACCCCCTGGGCTATCGCCTCCGGCCCCAGATTTAGTCTTTTAGGGTCCTCAGGAAAAGGAGGGTTCTGGGTTTTCCAATTATACAAATCACTAGAAGAAAAGGGCCAGTATTGGTAGATCTGATCCACTGCCGGACCCGCCTATCCAACGACCCGGACGGGAAAGAGGGGGATCGCTGGGTTCCTTGAAGAAGAAGTCTCCTTGCGGCTTACCCGAAGAATCTCCCTCCTGTGAGGCCTAAGGGTATACCCTGAGTCTGCCAGTGGGGCCGAGGGCGAGGAGGATGAATCTGCCGGCTGGATTGGACTGTAAGGTGGTGGTTGCCCTCTAGCCCGGCCAAGTGGGCTCTGTGAGCCATATAGGTGTCTATATCCTCTTGGACCTCTTGGCGAATCCTGCTTTCTGGGAGAACGGGGGATCCCTGGAGACTGCAACTCACCCTATCTGCCTCCGGGGTGTGCCCGGCTGTGGCTCCTGCGAGTCCTTTTCCACAGCCACTGCCACCGTCACAGGAAACTGCTGAGAGTCGTCAGGGGTCCAGAGGGCAGACCCACAGTCTTTTTTTTTTTTTTTTTTTTTTTTTTGCTTTTTGGGTCACACCCGGCAATGCTCAGGGGTTACTCCTGGCTCTGCACTCAGGAATTAATCCTGGCAGTGCTCAGGGGACCATATGGGATGCCAGGAATCGAACCTGGGCCGGCGCAGGCTGGCTGCATGCTAGGCAAACGCCCTACCCACTGGGCTGTTGCTCCGGCCCCAGACCCACAGTCTTAAGTAAAGGGTTAAGCCACTGTGGGGAGTTGTCAACCAGGTCCTCCCAGAGGAGATGCAAGGCAGTTGATTGGATGCCCTGCTGATCCTGGCCAGGTGATGACAGACTTAACCTGCAGGATAAGATCCTGTGAAAAAGAACTTTGGGGAGGCCAGCCAACCCCAAAGGTGGGCCGGTTTGAAGAGCAGAAAGTAAGAAACTTACCCTTCTTCACAAGCAGCCCTTGGCTGAGGCATCTCTGCTGCAATTCAGAAAAATGGGTAAGGATGAGAGATTTTGTAGTTACCTGTGCCTGTCCCATGTTCCTGAAAGTCAAGCTTATTAATAGGGAGGAAATGAGGGTTATTAGCACAGTGATAAAGGCAGCACACAGACACAGTTTCAAAGGAGAGGCACACATGCTCACACACGGACCAGTCCTCTCTCTCTCACTTCTCCAACATCCACGCACACTCCCTCTTCTTCCTTACTTGGTACTGGTATCAGGCCAAAAGGCGTCCACTGAGACTGCTGCGGCCTGTCAGGGACGTCTTCCTAAAATGTCAGTAGTGGAATCTCCAAGATTGGTGGTTGGATCCAAATCGCCCGTGGATGCCTGATGAGGGCCTAGTCCTCCCAAAAGAGGTTTCAGTCCTCCCAGATGAGGGCCTAGTCCTCTCAAAAGAGAGTCTAGTCATCCCAGAAGAGAATGTAGTCCTTCCAGAAGAAGAATCTAGTCCTCCCAAAAGAGAGCGGCCAACCTCTCAACTGCAGTCTGCTGGAACCTAGTTCAGCCCTTGCCGTTGTGCTCCAGATATTACTCAGGAGCCCAGAATAGGTCTTTAATCAACTCGGGTACTGGTAGCTAGTTTGTGAGTCCCAGAAAAAGGGAAAAATCAATCCTGGAAGAGCCCCCCAAATGTTAGGGTCTGGGGTCGATAATTTCCCCCTCAAACCACAAACCACACAAAGAGTCCAGCCAGTAATGCAAAGCACAAACGGAGTTTATTTAAGCCAGCTAGCTGGAGTCAAGCTCTTAGGCACGTAGGCCAAAGCAAGACCTCAAATAAGGGAGAAGCTGCAAGTTATATAGGTAGTGTTTAAGTCATAGAAAAACTATTAGTAAAAAAAAAATCCAAGTTTCAAAAAACGTTAGTACAAAAATGCAAGATTCATGACTTAAATGAAAACATATTCTTTCAGCCAGTACAAACAGTTTCAGAAGGGTTACCTTGACATGATCCCGGGCATTCTGATGGTTGGTTCCCCTGCCTGCCTCGGGATGGTTTCTGTAGATAGAGACAGTAGTTTATGAAACTATCTGCCAAGGCCGACCTTTCAGCCCAGATGTCCTCCCTCACAGCTGGCGATGGGGGAAAGGGGCAAGGTTTTCTTAAAACAAAGTCTTAAGAAAACATGTGGAGCAAAGGCAGGCAAAATGAGGTCCCTGGAGTCAGGGCAGACAAAATGGAGCCCATCTTCCCTCTCCGTGACCTGCTCCGTGCCCAATATAGGACAATGATAGTTGGAAATGACGGCTCTGGACAAGAATCAATGATTTCTTTATTCCACTCGCTACATTTCAGGGCTCCCACTACACAACCCGTTTAGGGGGGTGTCTTCCCATTTTATCGACGAGGCCCGGAACACTCTGTCTCTCAACTACCACTTCCCAGCACACCAACACTCTGCAGTGGGCAGTGACAGGGCAAGAGCCGAGTGCTCCCAGGCTCGGTCATCTTTGTGGAAGTGACGTAAAGTGCACATGACATAACACGTCGTGTGTGTGTTGTAAAGCAGAAGTACCTGCAGCCTAGGCCGGAAGTGGCATGGTGCTCTCCTCAGCCGGGTGCTGACGGCCATGGTGCAGTCCGTGAGCCTCCCCCCCCCCCCTACACACACACTTGGGGCCAAATGGGATTCACCAGCACGGACAGCTCCTTCCGGAGTCTGCTCCTGGCTAAGTAGGACAAGTAACACCGCTGCCCATCGCAGGGCACCAAGGGCGTGCCCTAGCCCATGCTGCGGAGGGCAAGGGTACAAGGACATCTGCAGGTATGTGGGGCTCGAGTCTGGTGCGGCTGTAGTAAACCTGAAATGGGGGTGGGGGTGTGTGAATGTGTGTGTCACTGGAGTTCCACACTTAGGCTGTTTCATGAGTCCATGTCCGTGGAATTCCTACAAAATCAGTTAATGCCTCTTGCTCCCACAGAGATCACGTGCAGTGTGGGCAGAGTCAGGAAGCCCACTGAGGGTCTCACTCTGCTTGGTCCAATAACCACCTTCACTCTTGCTGACTTCTCAGATTTACCAACAGCCTGGCGCAGGTGATCTTCTCACGAAGCTGCACCAGCCACTTTCCCTTCCCGGCTGGTTTTCTTGGGGGAATGTGGAGTCTTCTGTGGTTGACGGGAAGGAGCAGATTGGGTGGGGGTGAGGAAAGCACAAGGGCGTTAAGGAAGAGATGGCAGGAGCCCAAAGAGTGGCCGGTGTGAGCAGACACCGTTGCAAGTGGACTCAGAGGGAGCCCAGAGTGGAAGGACACAGCCCAAGGGGACAGTGGTGCCACCCTCCTTCTCGGCCATGTCCATCCTGCAGAGAATTACCTGGAGGTGGGACAGATGGGATCTGCTGGAGCTCCTGCCCCTTGTGGTCATGAGCGTCCTGCTGACCTATGGAGGCCCCTGTCACCTCGGTGCTCGAGACGCCCTGGTCTACACTGTGCAGGAACGCCCCACTATCTGGATTTTTTCCAGAGTTATTTTTCTCAGGCTGGGGTGGGTATTTGCTCTTGGCAGGAAAAGAAGTTGGTCCCTGTCTTCAGGTGGGAGTCCTGGGTTTCAGGAGTAAACAGTGGAACAAACTAAAAAAAAATTTTTGAAGAGCTATGGGTGAGAAGAACAAAAACATAGAAATGCGTCGAGAGGATGTAGACTTCCCCAGAGAGCCACAAGCCCTGGCACAGGAGGGTGTCTCAGAGCCGGAGTGGGGTTGAGGCACACTCCAGGTGGGAGGGAGGTGACCTCGACCCCATGGTCAGGCTGCTTGAGCTCAGCTTATAGGCCTTTTCCAAAGTCCCCAGCTAGGGCCCTCCTGTGAAGAAGGGTCTGTATTGCTAGTGCGTTATCAAGGTAAAAAGAACGAACCATTCTGCCCATTGGGTTTTTTTCTGGGGAGATCATACCTGGGGGTGCTTAGAGTCTGCTCCTGGCTAGGGGTGAGGGGTGTGCAGTCAGGAATTGAAGTGCATGGAAAGGGGGCATAATCCACCCCTTACTAGCTCCCTGGACCATGAGACATTTTTTATTAAAGGGAAAATAGGGAGAAAGGGATGGCCAGAGCGGTAGTACAGGGGTAAGGCTCTTGCCTTGCTCGCACTGACCTGAGCTTCATCACCTGCACCTCACGTGGTTCCCCCGAGGTCTGCCAGGAGTGATCCCGAGTGCAGAATCAGGAATAAGCCCCGAACACTGTTAGGTGTGGACACACACACACACACACACACACACACACACACACACACACACGCACACACACGCACGCACACATGCACATACACTAAAGCAATCTCAGAAACAGGGGTGGGGCAGCGTGCCTCATGGTGCTGTGGCCCCAGGACGTTTTCAGCAGCAGCGGTTTAGTCTTGGGCCTGGGATATGATCCAGGTTGGGCTATGTGGTGTGGGACACGGATCACCCCAACAGTGCTCAGGGCTCCCCAAGCCACGCCTAGAAGGTGCTCAGGAGGCCAGGTGGAGCTGGGGAGCAAACCCCTGTCTGACACGCGCCTTGAGTGACCTCTGTCCTGACTCCCAGCCCTGGTAAACTCTCACCCTATTGAGCCTTATCAGCTGCTTGGAACCATGTGAGGGAGAGGACCTTGGGCAGGTGCAAACACCCGTGCCCTGTCCTGTTGTTACGGTGGCCGTGGCTGGCTCTGCTCCTCTGGCACTGTGAGTAAGAGTAGCCACAGACTGGCAGTTGTGTTGGTTCAGTGCCGCGGCCGCAGCAGCCTCTGAACGAGATGTCCACCTCTCAGACTGTCGCTGACCACCCAGGCCTGTGCTGCTGCTGCCCCGGTCATGGCTACCATCTAGCAGCTGGTCATTCCCCTGCTTTGCTGCCTGCACTGTCTGTCTGCATCTGCCGTGCAGATTTTTTTTTAATTTTTTGGGTCAAGCCTGGCCATGCTCAGGGGTTACTCCTGGCTCTTTGCTCAGAGGAAGAATTACTCCTGGCCATGCTCAGAGGACCATATGGGATGCCGGGAATCAAACCCGGGTCAGCTGCATGCAAGGCAAATGCCCTACCTGCTGGACTATCACTCCGGCCCTTTTCAATGGTCTTAGGTTTGCGCTGTGGGCTGGGCTGGCTTCATTCTTTCCTGGCACATGCTGTCCAATGCCTCCTGCTTAGGCAGTGGACTGTGTTGAAGTTGCTTAACCCCACCCTTAGCTGTTTCCTCTGCCTAACCAGCCCTCCCCCACCCCATCAGAAAGATGACCAGTCAAGGGGCCAGAGACAGCCCAACGGGTAGGACACTTGCCTGCACACGGCAACCCATACGATCCTCCCAGCCCACCAGGAAGGATCTCTGAGGACAGAATCAGGAGTAAACCCAGAGGTGTGGCCAATCACTCTAAAAGAAAGGCAGTTGCCACAGACAAGAAGACCCTTTATTCCAAATAATCACGAGTAAGTAGGCTGGCCAGCCTTGGTCTAGCTTGTTCACCGGTGCGGGTCTGTGTTCTGCCCAGCGAGCATGCAGGGGAGCACAAGGGCTCTCCCCACCATGCACAGGAAGGACCTGGCCTTCAGAGAACTGACTCGCACAGGACTGGTTTGGCTCCCCTGGAGCCCCAGCCCAAGGTACTTGCTGCTCCAGGCAGGCTCCAATGAATGAAGGTTTGATTGTTCTGTCTCTTGAGCCACGTCAGCATGGTGGGGGACGAGGGGAGTCTCACCCAACATTGCTCATGGGCCCATAGGGTGCTGGGAATTGGATCTGGGGCTTCACGCATGTAAGGCAAGTGCTCTGCCACGAGCTGCATCCCTGGCCTCTGGAATGAAGTTTCATGTTGATCTTAAAGGTTCTGTGAAGGGACCCAAAAGTTCCTTCCCTGAGAAGAAGTCACCCGACAAAGCCAGAAGTTGGAGGGTGGAGCACCCCAAGAGAATACCTCCACGCCTGGGCTGAGGCCGCTGTGATATCTCACCTGGGACCAGAGTCCTGCCTGAAGGAGGCTCTGGACGCCCCAGGGACAGATAGGACTGTCTGCCACTGAACCCAGAACTTCGGGGGTCTAATTGCAAAGAGAACTGTGTCCTTCCACATTCCAGCCTTTGTTCCTGGACTTGTGGATGCTGCAATTCTCCCTACCCCCCAACCCACCCCTGGGCCGTGACTCACTGCGAATAGGAGTATCCAGGCCATTTGACTTGCAGGGCAGAGGTGGGAGCTGGAATACCCTCTGCCGAGGTACTGTACAGGATTAGAGGCCCAGAAAAACTGGGACCATAGGCCCCTCACAAGGCCACTGGTCCACGTCTTACTCTCTGTCTGCCCAGAGCCTGGAGGTCCGGACATGTTTCTCATTCGCTGTTCTTTCTGGCACCTACTAGTTCACTACCTCTTTCTTACATGTTCTCTTTCATGATGAAGATCCTATTTTTGGGCAAGGTTTGGGCTAAAGCTAGGTCCATGCAACCCTCTGACCCTAATTGAACCCACAGCACTGTCAAATCATGAAGAGCCCCTGGGCAATGCTGGACGTGGCTCAAACCCCACCACAGCGGCAGACACATAACCCACTGATGCAGACTAGAAGAGGCGTTAGGATGGGAGCCCCTTGCACCAGGGGGCTGTTGCCAGAAGCTCCCTCCCACTTCCCACCAACGGCCTCATTAGTGGTTCCTGTTTCCAGGGAGTATCGTGGTGCCAGGCATCAAGTACAGGAGAAGGTGGGCAAAGACTCCTGCAGGAAAGTCCCTCAGGCAGGTTGAAGAGAGCAAAGGAAGGGGGTCTGGAAACCCAGTTTCTCAAGGCCTTCCTGGAGTGCCGTGTGGACATGTCACTTCAGGTGATGGGTGTGGGGGCTGGGGGCCGCAGCTTTCTGCTAGTCTGAGGTTTCTTCTTACAGAGACTCAATTCTCACTTCATGCTTCATTCCCCACTTTCAGAGAATGGGCAGGGGTGTCCCGCCGTAATGAGGTGCTTGACTGAATGAGACATCCATCCCCGGCACTGCTGAGCACAAAGCGAGGACCACACTGGAGGACCACACTGCAGCTGTGCTCCTGCAGAGGTCAGGAAGTGCTCTTGGAGCTTCTGAGGACTGTGACTGGCCTTTGAGGGCAGGCTAGAGAGGGCGCGGTTCAGAGCTCAGAGCCACGGCTCTGTCCAACTCCTTCCTGGCATGGGTCTGTCTGCTACGTCCCGTGGGGGGCCTCCATGTATGGGTGGGAGCGTGACTTCCTTTCAGACTGGGGGTGTCCATACAGAGGGGCCACAGGGCTTGGCGCTGCTTCTGCCCATGTGCCCCTATTTCAGGTCCTGCTCTGGGCTGCCTGGGGCCCGGATGGTCCAGGTGCTGTGGCACAGGCAGAGTAAAGGGGGCAAGAGCAGAAATGTTTGTTCTGTTTTATTTTGCTTGGGGCCACACCAGCGGTGCTCAGGGCTTTCTGAGTCCTGCCTCTGTGGCCAGGGAGTCACTCCTGGTGGGCTCCGGGGACCAGACGCATTGCCGGGGACCAACCCAGCGTCAGCCTGTGCAAGGCTAGTGCCTTCACTCAGCGTGTTGCTGGCTCGAGAACGAATCTCCAGGCGGGAAGGTTCAGTCTTGGTTTTTTTTTTTTTTAAGTATTTTATTATACCACCGTGAGATATACAAATAAAAAGATATACAATTAAAAAGGTCATGTTTGGGTTTTGGTCATACAGTGTTTCAGCACCCGTCCCTCCACCAGTGCCCATCTCCCACCACCAACATCCCCGGTTCCCTCCCCCTTCCCCAGCCCTGCTCCATGGCAGGTTCTTTATTTCTTTCCCTTTCTCTCTCTTTCTCTTTTCCTTCCCTTCCAGACTATGGATTACAGAACATACATTAAAAGGTTGTCATGTGTATCCTTTTGCCTCTATTTAATGCTCAGTTCTAGGTTGGCATTAGTACCCTCGACTATTATTAGCACCCTGTTCCATTTTCTGTCTTACCTAAACTCTGACTCCCACACGTTTGTGATAATTTCCACCTTTGACAAGACCTCCTGATATATGTTTCACTTGACCTTGGATATTGGTATCATAATATGTACATATATATTTATGCCATGCAAATAAATGCAGTCATTCTGTATCTGTCTCTCTCCTTCTGGCTAATTTCGCTCAGCATAATCTTCTCCATGTCCATCCATTTATAGGCAAATTTTATAACTTCATTTTTCCTAACAGCTGCATAGTATTCCATTGTGTAGATGTACCAAAGCTTTTTTATCCAGTCATCGATTTTCGGGCACTCTGGTTGCTTCCAGATTCTGGCTATTGTGAATAATGCTGCTATGAACATAAAAGTAGGGATGGTGTTTCCGCTGCGTATTTTTGGTTTCCCAGAGTAGATTCCCAGGAGTGGTATGGCTGGGTCAAATGGGAGTTCAATTTCTAGTCTTTGGAGGAAAGTCCATATTGTTTTCCAGAAAGGCTGTACCAGCCGGCATTCCCACCAACAATGGATGAGTGTCCCCTTTTCCCCACACCCACGCCAGCACTTGTTGCTCTTGCTCTTTTGAATATGTGCCAGTCTCTGTGGTGTAAAGTGGTATCTCATTGTTGTTTTGATTTGCATCTCTCTGATGATTAGTGATGATGAGCATTTTTTTCATATGTTTTTTGGCCATTCGAATTTCTTCCTTGCTGAAGTTTCTGTTCATTTCTTCTCCCCATTTTTTGATGGGGTTGTTTGTTTTCTTCTTGTAAAGTTCTACCAGTGCCTGATATATCCTGGATATTAACCCCTTATCAGATGGGTATTGGGTGAATATTCTTTCCCATTCTGTGGACTGCTTTTGTATCTTAGTCACTGTTTCTTTTGAGGTGCAGAAGCTTTTTAGTTTCATGTAGTCCCATATGTTTATCTTTTCTTCTAGTTGCTTTGTTAGTGATGTTTCACCTTTGAAGATGCCTTTAACTTCAATGTCGTGGAGGGTTTTTCCTATATTTTCTTCAATGTACTTTTTATGGATTCAAGTCTGATATTGAGATCTTTAGTCCAAAGCCTCTTCAACAAGTGGTGTTGGGAAAACTGGGCAGCAACATGTAAAAAAAAATGAATTTGGACCTGTGTCTAACATCATGCACAAAAATCAGTCTTGTCTGTGGTGCTGGGCCTCGCTCACACCTTGCTCCTGGTCCAATAGGACCACCAGGGGGAGTGCTTTGGGTTGCAGTCCCCACCCCAACCACCAGGTCTTGCTCTTGGAGCTGAGCCATCAAGGACCGGCTGCTCTGCCTTCCCCAGCCTCATGTGATGTGGTTGGGATATGAACTGTGGAAATGGGCCACCTAGCTGGGAAGGAGGCACAGTCAGTATGGGGTCTTCCCTGAGGCCTGCAGGGTCTGTCTCTGACCCACCCAAGAGGCATTGGGGTGCTTATTGCTCAGAGGCGCCCCAGGGGAGTCAGACCTCCAAGCTACCCTGCTTCTTACCAGTACTGGAGGACAGGCCTGGGCAGTGGTCACTCCAGAGAGGAGAGGGAGCAGGCAGGGCACCCTTGTGAAGGGCAGGGCCTTCCCTGTGCTAGCTGTTCCCCTCAGACCCTGTCCCACAGCAGGTCCCTCTACTCTCACCGGGCTTTCTCATGGGCCCTCAGAGAATGAGGAGGGGGGAGCACTTGGGCATCTCAAGACCCCAAGAATAGGCGGGAGGGAGGGACGGCAGTGCCCTCCACTCCTCATCCTGCTGAGATCATGACTGCGGGAGATGTAGGGGTGCCCTGTCTGGAAACAAGCCGGTGCTGGTGTATACGCCCACTGAGGACCTGCACAACACGAGCCCTGCGCCTCCCCTTTCTGCAGAGCACCCCTAGCCCCCGGCCGCTGCCTTCCTCAGGACTGGTGTTGACACTGATACGGTTCTGGGCTGGGATGAAGCACCCTTGCCCTTGCTGCGACTCATGGCCCACCCCCCGCTCTGTTACTTGGCACTGTGCCCAGAATGTAGGAGAAAATTGCATAAGGGCCGGAGATGCCAAGGTGGTGAGGGGCGAGAGCGCCGTGCAGTCTGGGGTGATTGAAAAAAGATGCAATTCATTCTTCTAAATATATCTGGCATTGTCCGAGCTCTATTCGGGGCCCCCTGTGACAGCTTCTCGAGCTCCAGATGGAAGAAAGGGCGCAGGCATCAGGCCCCTCAGTGCCCAAGCCTTGAGTCACGGACACCCTGTTTCTGGTGTCCATGGGAGGCGGCTGTCTCCCATAAAGGAGCTCGGGGGCAGGAAGGCCTGCGGCCCTGCCACAGAGAGGAGGTGGTGGAAACAAAGGGAGAGAATGAGATTATCTGGAGGTATTAGGAGGAAACGTTATAAAAACATCTGACCTGTTCAGACAAGTATAATCCAGTATGATGTCTTCATTGAATCATTTCTGCCATTAATTTCATTTGACATGGATGGTGACTCCCTATCCAGGGGATGGTAAAACTATAAGCAGGCCCTGGAGAGCGAGCTCGTGGGGCTGGCGGTCATCAGGTGTTGCAGGACTCCTTTAAGAGCCTCTGCATCTGCCCTGGATTGCCTCGTGCAAATCACTTCGTAGATAAGAGGGTAGTCTAAATGTGGTAGTTTATCTGACCATGTATTCTATACTAGCTCGTATAAATATTCTCTCATGCTACCACAATCATCGTGGGACCAACTAGATCTTACCAGCATATTTGCCTGGCCACGTTAGATCTCTAAGTAATTAGACCAGAGAGAAATGCTGTTTGCCTCCAAGCAAGCAAGCAAGCATGGCTCCCTGATAACTCAAAGGCAACTAAAATACAAAACTACTGTGAAGTAGACGAGACTCTTGTGAAGGCTTGGAGAAATATTTAACTGGCATTAGTATTAGTCTTTGGTACAGAGACATGCCATCTCAGAAACCCCCTTCTCTACCCTATAAGGCATTTCCAGACAGATCTTGGCTCAAAACATTAGCATATAATAGGACCTAGGTGAGGTGCTGGGAGAAATTACCTAAGGGCATTTGACCCTCTCTGCTTCCCATAATAGTGGGAGGTCTGAGTTGTAGGAGTATAAAAACCAGCCTGCTTCCTCTCTCTCTCTCTCTCTCTCTCTCTCTCTCTCTCTCTCTCTCTCTCTCTCTCTTCGCTCGCTCTCTCTCTTTTTGGGCTCTCTTTTTGGGCTCTCTCTTTGTGAGCTTGCACCCTTCTTGGGAGTCTTGTCTTTTTCTCCTTTTTACAGGGCCTTAACACGTGGTGGCTGCCATCTTGGGGGAGGAGGGAGTGAGCGTGGTCCTGAGGCTGAGAACATGCATGGCATGGCATGGAGTGTGACTATGTATGTGTCTGTGTGTGATTTGTATGCCTGAACCTGTGATAAGTAAAGCCTTTTAAAACTGCATCAGATTCCTGAGTCTTCATCCATTCCCGCCCGCCTCGGAGGTAAAAGGGAACTCGCTTCTTGGCACTGTTGGGGATCCGGTGGCGTCCTCGACAATCAGGCCCTGCACAGAGGATGTCGGGGTTTAATCCCCGACACTACACAGTCCCCATAGCATATCGCCAGGTGTGACCTTAGAGCCAGGAGCCACCCCAAAACCACAGACATAAATAAAAACCTATTATCCGTTAGCAAATTGCCATTGTTTCAGAAAAGATGGCTCTTGTATGAGTAGTGTTGTGAGGCAGTGACTTATTGAAAAGGTATTTGAGCTGGATGCAGGAAGTGGTATAAGTGGACGCTGGGTCCATTGAGATATGTCTGGGGTCATCAGGTGGGCTCAGCAGTCGCCTAGAACCCCTCCTCACCATGACCAATGAACAGGGGATACAACACTCAGCTGGGCCATGTGGTGGTGCTCATCCATGCCAGGATGCCGGGATGACCAGGGAAAACTCAGGGTGGCAGGGTGCCAGCGTGCCCGTCCTGGGTTCTGGTCAGGTCACAGTGAGTGCACGTGAGGGGTGGGAACTGGTGGGACAAGGCGTGTGATGGTGCTGGGTTTTTATGAGAAGGCCAGAAGCAGGCTGTTCTGGGAACAAACAGACATGGAACGTTCCTGAGAAAGCACCTGCTGGCTGCCGGGAAGCTGGAGGTGAGACCAGTCCCGGGGGCAGCAATCGGACTGTCCTGCACAGGTGGAGGCTGGGAGCCAGGCTCTGCACACTCCACAGGTTGTGACGTCCAGGGCAGCCCAGGTCTTGTTTTTCTAGGTGGGCTTCATCCAGCTCTCCCCGGGTCCAAGGAGTGGGTGCCACCCAGTGCCAGAGGAGAGTGTGAGGGCTCGGCAGGGGGAGGAGGGAGTGACGTGGTCCTGAGGCTAAGAACATGCATGGCATGGCATGGAGTGCGACTATGCATGTGTCTGTGTGTGTGTGTTTGGGGGGACAGTGAGCATCAGTTGGGCATGGGGTGTGGGGCTGTGAGTGCATGTGTGTGGGGTGTGCATGTGTATGCGTGGGAGCTTATGAACATCAGTTGGGTGTGGGGTGTGAAGCTGTACATGCATGTGTGGGCAAGCTGTGTAGGTCAATCAAGCAGGGTGTGCAGCCATGTAAGTACCGTGTGTGGGGCAAGGCTGTGAGAATCGGCATGGGCTGCATGGCCGTGGGTGTGTGTGTGGGTGTGTGTGTGGCTGAGTGCACGTGGTGTGTGTTTGTGTGTGAACAGACTGTGAAGCTCAAGCATGGGGCATGCTTGAGTGTGTGTGTGTGTGTGTGTATGCGCATGTATGGGTAGGCTGTGAGGATTGGGTGTAGACTGTGTGGCCGTATGAGTGCCTGTGTGTGTTTATGCACACACAGGCTATGAGGATCAGGCATGGGCTGCACAGCCGTATATGTGCATGCATGGAAAGGCTGTGAGGATCAAGCATGGAGCATGTAGCTGTGTGAATGCCCTTGTGCATGTGTGTGGGCAGGTTGTGAGGACTGGGTGTGGGCCATGTGTCCGTATGAGTGCCTGTGTGTGTGCGTCTTGTGTGTGTGTGTGTGTGTGTGTGTGTGTGTGTGTGTGTGTGTCCTGGCTGTTAGGATCGGATATAGGCTGTATGGCTGTGTGAGTGCCTGTGTGTGTGTGTGTGTGTGTCCTGGATGTTAGGATCAGATATGGGCTGTATGGCTGTGGAGTGCCTGTGTGTGTGCGCATGTGTGTGTAAGCGCATGTGTGGGCAGGCTGTGAGGATCAAACATGGGGCATGCAGCTGCGTGCGTGTATGTGTGTGCACGTGTGGGTGGGATCCAGTGTGGGGCTTGTGGCCACGCAGTGTGTGTGTAGGACTGAGTCTGTGCGTGGGAGCAGGGGCCATGTCTGAGTGAGGCCTGTGTGAGCTGGGACCTTTAGGCCCCCTCTTGCTGCTCTCAGACACAGAAGTGCCCAAGTGAGAGCGACTCTGACTCTCTGGCCATCTCCTGGAGTTCTGGAAGTTTCCCAAAGCCTGCACTCTCCATGGCCCAGTCTGCGGGCACTGTGTCCCCTGGGCTGCCGTGGCCAGCACTGGCCTCACTGACCTCGCTTTCGTGGGAGGGTGCTGGGCAGTCAGCGGTCACCTCTTGGCTGGGGATGTGACCTGCCCCCTCCCTCCCCGCCACAGCAGGAGGATGGAGCTGGGAAGGATCCTGTGGGCGGTGGTGGAGGGGCCAGGCCAGCAGGGCTGTGGCGGGCAGGGGGCAGGCTCACAGCAGGCAGCCTGGGGGCGTGGAAAGCTCTCACCCACTCCTCTTGCCAGAGCCTCTGCAGGCACTCTGGGCAGGGCCGCACGCTTGGCCCCGCTACTTAAGCAAACAAGCCTTGCCAGAGCCGTTGAGCGCAATGATTAACAGGAAGCCGGAGCAGACAGTGTCGCCAGACTCTGGGCAGGTTGACAGCTCACAGCCATGACTTGCAGAAAGGCCTCCTCACCCACCCTCGGTGGGAACAGCTGAATGCAATGGGCACTTCACGCCCTAAAGCCTGGAGGGCAGGGGTGTGGAGGTGAGCTGCGTGAATGAGGCGGGCAGGGAGGACAGAGACCCTGCAGAGAGAAGAGGCCAGCCGGCAGTGGCTCCCAGGGAAAATGTAAGTGGAAGTGCAGCCCTCAGTCGGATGGACCCGGCCTGGCTCCTTCCTGCTCAGATGATGGGCTCGTGGAAGCGCGGGTTTTTTATTGTGTCTCTCGTCTCTGCCCTTGTTTTTGTTGTTGTTTACAATAACCAACTCCGGGAGGAAAGACGTTTCCTGCAGGCATCCCTGGCCAACGCTTCCCTCCTCGCGCAAGTCTGCCAGCAGGTCTTCAGAGGGAAGGTGTTTGACCCCTCGGAGAAGCGCCCTGAGGACACCCCCGGGGCCCACCTGCCTGCCCTGAGTACATGACCAGCAGTCACTACCTGACAGAAGTGCTCTCAGCCGAGGAGGCCGCCTTCCCCCCTGGCTTATATCATCACTGTCCACAAGGGACTTCAGCACCTTCGAGAGACTCTTCAGGGCCATCTACATGCCCCAGAACGTCTACTGCGTGCACGTGGACGAGAAGGCCACCCCCGAGTACAAAGGAGTCCGTGGGCCGCTTGCTGAGTTGCTTCCCCAACGCCTTTCTGGCCTCCCGCACGGAGCCGGTGGTGTACGGCGGCTTCTCCCGGCTGCAGGCGACCTCCACTGCCTGCGGGACCTGGCGGCCTCCACGGTGCCCTGGAAGTACGTGCTCAACACCTGCGGCCAGGACTTCCCGCTGAAGACCAACAGGGAGATTGTGCAGTACCTGAAGGGGTTCGGGGCAAGAACATCACGCCTGGGGTGCTGCCCCCGCTCACGCTGTGGGGGAGGACCAAGTTCGTGCACAGGGAGCACCTGGTCTTGAGCACCTCCTTCGTGATCAGGACCACACAGCTGAAAGCACCCCCGCCCCACAACATGACCATCTACTTCGGTTCCGCCTACGTGGCCTGACCAGGGGGTTCACCAGCTTTGTCCTTGGAGACCAGCGTGCCCTGGACCTGCTGCTCTGGTCCAAGGACACCTACAGTCCTGACGAGCACTTCTGGGTGACGCTCAACCGCATCCCAGGTATGTGTGCGGCTCAGCCCTGGTGCTGAGGAAGGAGCGTGTTGGGTCACGGTATAAGCTGGGGGGGTGTGTGTGGGTATGTGTGAGATTGTGTGTATTTGTGTGTGTATGTGTGATTATGTGTATGTGAATGTGTGTGTTAGTATGTGAGTGTGTGTGAGTGTGTGTGTATGTGTGTGTGTGTTCCCAGACTGCAGTGGCGGTTCAGCTCCCCACTGTGTCCACCCTCTCCATTCTGCGGACGAAGTGTCCCAGCGCAGAGAGGTGTCCATGTCATGCTCTGTCCCTTAGTAGGTACCGTGACCTCATGTGGCATGGGGACAGCTGAGATGGTGTGCGCTCACCGACACTAAGCTCTGTTCCCCTTGAAGTCAGGAGAAGATTAGGAATCTGCATGCACTCTGAACGTTCTCATCATCTTTGCCCTCTTGAAGATCCCGATCGAAACTTGCATCCTTTCCAACTAAGGTCAGGATGCAGGTAAATGAAGCACTATTAGCAAGTTCTTTCCTGGAATTGAACCCCAAGTGTAAAGCACCTTAAAGAGTTCTGCACTCGCACCTACATTCTGTAGACAGACATGCATTTCCGGCCGTGCTCATGGTGCAAGCTGGCACACGCAGGCTGGCAGATCAGAGACCAGTTTCCCAAACCTTGAGCCCTTAGGTGATTTCGGTGAGGTCTCTGATGTCACAGAATCAACTGTCCTGAGTTTCCAAGTGATTTCTTGATCTTGACTTGTTCACAGTGAACCAGTTCAGTTCTGCTAGCTCAATTCAGAAAAAGCCATATTTATGTTTCAAGGGAAAGAGCTCAATTCAGGCTCACAGATCTGAGGAATTCCAGGCTCCAGCCTGGATTCCTGACAGTTACCTGCAACTTGGGGGTAGTGGGTCAGGGCATGAGCCGGCCACTATTCAGGTCACCTGATGGTGCTACCTGCAGGGACTCTGCGATGCCAGACCATGGCCCTCTGAGAGCTCATTGTCACCATTGGTGTCCCGCATATAAGGACACAGCGTGACCTCCTGAGAGCTGTCAGCACTGGTGTCCCAGAGCGTGGCACCCTGAGAGCTCACTGTTGTTGCTGGTGTCCCCCACTGAGTGAACTCAGAGTATGGTTCTGTCTGTGCTTTCCTCAGAGGCCGGAAGGACACTGCAGAGAGAAGGGGGTAGAGCCCCCCACATGACCGATTCTGTACAGTTGTATCCAGGACATGGGGATGAAGACTTGTAGGTCTGGGCGGCTTTGACCACATAGGACGTGAACTTTGGGGGTCCACATACCCCAGAAGCAGGTCCCAGAGAGAACAGGCCCCACTAGAGAGACAGCTCAGAGGCTGGAGCAGAGAGTGTGCATGTTAGAGGCCTGGGTTGAATCCTGCCACTGTGCGGGGGAGCCCCCAAGTATTCATACTTAGGTACTTGTAATGGAGTTTGCTCCATCAAGTCACACTGAAACCATCTTCAGGCGAGAAAGCTGCGGGGAGATTTAGTTAACGCCAGGCAGATCATGATTAGGCAGGCACCTGAAATCATGGCAGGGATTCAGAGCATTTTCTTTTCGTTCTTTTTTTTTGTTTTTTTGTTTTTTGGGCCACACCCGGCATTGCTCAGGGGGTTACTCCTGACTCTGCACTCAGGAGTCACTCCTGGCAATGCTCAGCACTGCCAGGGATCCAACCCAGTTGACTGTTGCTCTAATCCTCTCCGAGCACTTTTAATAGGAGCTTTTCTGGCAGTCATGGCAATGGTGAGACAGAGAGGAAGGGCAGGGAATGAGTTTTCCCACAGTTCCCTCTGGGAAGGGGCTGGGCCCTTATTGCTTTCAGTTCACTCTGTTCTAGGGTCCCTGTAGGCATTTCTCTACTCACTGTTTCAGTGGTCCTGTCCTCCCTTCCAGCTGAGGTAACAGGTCTGGGCCTTTCTGTTCTGAACCCCAACTATGAGGTAACAGGTCAGTCTGGGTCTTTCTGTCTGAACCTCAACTATGAGGTAACAGGTCTGGGCCTTTCTGTTCTGAACCCAACTGTGAATTACGGCCCACGCATCGATGCTCTGCTCCGGAAATGGGATCCTCAGACTCCTGCCTCTTGGTCACCTGCATAGAAACCTATTTATACCCAGGCTTTCTCACTGCACTCCCAGGTGGAGATTTAGACAAACAGTGCATCCACATACAACCTTTCCTGAGCCAAAAATACCAATATTAAATCACAATTTTTATTTTCCCCCATATCACTTTTTGGTTGTGACTGCAAAACAAAAGAAAATAAAATGAAATCAGAAACAGAGGAGAATGAGCAGGGCACCTGCCAAAGCAGTTTCAGTCCTCGGCATCCCCTATGGTCCCTCGCGCACAGAGCCCAAGAGTAAGCCCTGAGCGCAACCAGATGAGGCCCTGACCCCTCCGCCCCACTCCGCCCTCCCCAAAAACAAAGCAGAACAAAGAAAGCAGCCCAGAAGCTCAAAGACCAGCCTTTCAGGTTTGGTTAGAAAAGACCATGACAAATAAGAACAATTTTAATCGGAAAAAGATTAAAGGGGTGACTCTCTCCACATAAATAAAAGCTTTGCTTGGGCCCAGGGAGATAAAGCACTGGGCGCTTGTCTGCATACTCGAGTTTCCAAGGTCGATTCCACCCCGTGACCCTGCGGACACTGCTGGGAATGGCCCACGTCTGCCCTGGTTCCTCTGTCTGGGCCCAAGCACTGAGGGTTCCACAGGACCAGGTATTGCTGTGGCAGCCCTGGGCCCAGTCCTGAGCACCCTCGGAGCCCCCAACCACCAAAAATCTCATGAAGACAGTTGGACCCATCTGTGGCTGGGGAGAGTCTGGGGTGGTGGGTAGACTAGAAGGCGCACAGTTGAGGGGCTGGAGGCAGTACAGGGGTGTGTGGACATAGGGGCAAGAGAGGTGCAGAGAAGTCGCACCCGGCCTCCCCTGTGGACCGCGTGCCCTGCTTCCCCAAGCAGTGAGGCGGAGTGGTCTATGCTGTTGCCTCCTCTTTTCTGACCTGCCTGGTAGAGTTGGGTGCGTGCTGAGCCGGGGAGGGCCACACTAGCCTCTGGAGAGCTGGGGCAGGTGTGCGTGCGTGTGTGTGTCCCCCGCGAGGTGAGTTAGCCGAAACTTGGGGTGTCTGAGGTAGGGAGCCCCTCACCATGGTTGTGAGCATGTCTGTATTCAGGGGCAAGTGAGTAGGTGAGTGGGTTGGTGAGTTGTCTCAGACATTTAAGATTGTTCTTTTCTGGGGGAAAGAGGGGTCGGGCCACATCAGACAGAGCTCAGGGTTTTCTCTGGACTCTGTGCTCAGGAATCACTCCTGGTGGTGCTCGGGCATCATGAGCAGTGCCAGGATGAAGCTAGGCTCAGCTGCCTTGACTCCTGTATCTTAACAAGCCTTAAGGTTGTTCTTAAGTTGAACATTTAGAATTGAACTTAGACTGCTCTGTCTGAACAGATGAGTTGATTTCAGTGATTGGAGGTCTAGTAAGATTCTCAGAGAAGCAACACACAAGGGGCTGAAACTCTTCCAGATGGTCCTGAGGTCTCACAGGGGGCCCAGAACGGGGCCCAGAACAGAGCCAGGTAGAAACCAAAAGCCACATCTGCCCCTGCAGGTGTTCGTAGCTGAAACAAAAGCAAACAAGTGAAATTTGTCGAAACCACTGTGTTCAGCCCATGACACCCCAACTGACATTTCCTTGGGTGGCTGCAGTGTTGAACAGGAAGAGTGGCCTGGAGGCTCCTCCCACGTTTTTGTGACCCTCAGACACCTGCCGCTCACCACTGCCAAGACCCCCAGGGAGGTAGAAGAACAGGCTTCAGCCTGGGCGTTCTCACTTTTTGATAACTCCTGGAAGTGCTCATTTTTGTCAAGAAAGAGAATGCGTGCTTTGGGTGCCTGTGAGTTCTTGCTTAAGCAGGAGCAACTGACCATGTGGACCACCGCCCACTAACCACTGTGGGGCTGTTGGTGGAAGGCCAGCAGCAGGTCCAGGCTCACCAGAGGGGTGGGGCCTGGGCCATTTCCTTCCTCGTTCTGTGGCTGTACTCAGCTGCTGCTCGCTCCTTCCCTGGGAAGTCTCTCCTCTCCCTGGCTCTTCTCTCGAAGGATGATGCGTTCCTCTGCCATCCCTGACATCACACCTGCCAGGGCTCACTCAGGCTGCCTGGGCTCAGCGCCTTCTAGGGAACAGTGGGATGAGATGACTCTGCAGAACCCAGGAGCCCTGGAGATGCTGGGAGTGCTCTGAGTTTGCCGAAAGACTATCACTGACCTAATGCAGAGATTGATTGTCCTAAGAGGAAGCTTCATTAATTGATAGACATTTTGCCTACCTATATTACCATTGAATAATTTGCATGATAATGGTGGTTTGGTGTGTGTGTGTGTGTGTGTGTGTGTGTGTGTGTGTGTGTGTGTAGTGTTGGCCCACCCCAGGCAGTACTTGGGCTTACTCTTGGTTTTTTGCTTGGGGTCACTCCTGGTGTAGCTCAGGGGACATTATACAGTGCTGGGGCTTGAACCGAGCTCAGCTGCATGGGGTCAGCACATGCAAGACAAGTGTCATAACCCCTGTACTACCACTGACCCCGACAATGATGGTTTGTGTGTAAACATGTTTGCTTGGTTCAAATCACACCACTTGGGAGTTTCTGGAGGTGATCAAAGACATAACCTATTTCTCATATCGGTATTTAAGGTACCATTGATGATGGCTGTGGCTAATGTAATGAAAGTGCCGTTATTTAAGTCACAAGCAGCATTCCTTCCTGTGGTGGCCTCATTATTTAAGTCACAAGCAGTGTTCCTTCCTGTGGTGGCTTCCCCTGATTGTAGGCAGTTGTGGGAGAGGCGAGCAGGGCCTCTCCCACAATGGGCCTGGAGTGAGAAGCCGAGTCAGCTCTGAACACCCGGGACTCTGTGGACTCCGAGGGGCACTGTAGCTGGTGGGAAACGGGTGTGGTGGTACAGCCTGATTCCTCTGAGCCCCACTTGAGCCGGCCTGGGAAGAGGCAGCCCTGGGTGGGGTGTGGATGTGGGTGCAGGGGCCATGGGAAGGAGCCAGAACCCCACAGTCCTGGTTCTCACTGGAGCCATACAGTGTTCAGAGAGAGGAGACCAGCTTCTGGGGTCTGGGGGTGCAGTGTTCCTGTTCCAATGCTTCTGTGTGGACCCCCAAACCCCATAAAGTTTTGAGTTTTGGAGATGAAGGACCGTTTCTGCCAGAATCAGGTCTGTGACCTGCTGTGGGTAGCGCTGGAGCGTGTGCAGGCACCATGGAGGTGGTTTCCTCGTGAAGGAAGTGGGTGTGTGATCCTAAGCGGACGCTGGCACGCCCACTGTGTCCCTGCAGACTGGCCCACAGACAGAAGGCCCTTGGGCCCAGCTGCACTGTGCCTTGCCTTGTCCAGGGGTTCTCAGGGCCCCAGCTAAGGGGCCTTTCCCATAGGGCGCCAGCCACTCCCCCCACACACAGCCCCTCAGGCCGCCTGTCCCACATGCCTGCACCCCATAGGGGCATTTTCCGGTGGTTTCTGATCCACACTCTTGGTGGGGTGCAGAGTGGGAGGAAGCAGCATCCACCCAGGGCTGAGGCAAGACTTCCTGCAGCAAAGAAAGCCCTTCACTTTCAGAAGACTCCTTCCTGAGTTTCACTTTCAGCCTTACCCTCTAGGTGGGGGCTGCTCGCCCTACACAGGCAGCCGCCAGCAGCCCCCCACTGCACAGGGCCCTAGAAATCTCTCTCTCTCCTTCTGTCTCTCTGTTTCTCTCTCTCTCTGTCTCTCTCTGTCTCTTTCTCTGTCTCTCTGTCTCTCTCTGTCTCTGTCTCTCTCTCTGTCTCTCTCGGTCTCTATATCTGTCTCTCTCTGTCTCTGTCTGTCTGTCTCTCTCTCTTTCTGTCTCTCTGTTTCTGTCTCTTTCTCTGTCTCTCTCTGTCTCTGTCTCTCTCGGTCTCTGTCTCTGTGTCTCGGTCTCTCTCTATATCTGCCTCTCTGTCTCTGTCTCTCTCTATATCTGTCTCTCTATCTCTGTCTGTCTGTCTGTCTGTCTGTCTGTCTGTCTGTCTGTCTCTCTCTCTCTCTCTCTCTCTCTCTCTCTCTCTCTCTCTCTCCTGAAGTTGGATCTGTCCAAGATGCGTCCTAAGTTGGATCTTTCCGTTTAGGTTTATGAAAATGAAACCAGCAAGGGAGGCCGTGTGCCTGCTTCCTTTCTCCCTAAAAGGCTAAAGGCAGATTTTGGGCTGTTCCCATCCACCGTGAGGTCTCTCCTGGGCTTCCCAGAAGCCTGTGTTTGTCTCCGAGGTCAGCCGAGCTGCGTGACCCCTGAGTCCTCTGTCCTCAGAGCAGGGAGCTCTGAGTCACTCTCCGATCTTGTCAGTCTCTGGGTTTAGCCTCGGTGGGGGCTGCTCCCCTGAATTTCACTCCAGTGTGCATCCGCCTGCACAGTGCTCAAGGTGGACTGAACTCAGATGACATGACTGTGCCTGTACAAATGAGCGTCCAGCCGCCTTCACGCCTGGCCAGAGGCTCCCTCTGTCCAAACCACTTCCGTGAAAGGAATGGGCAGGGCGTGTGGCTCAGTGGCAGAGAACGTCCTTGCAGGCATGAGACCATGGGCTGACTCCTCAGCACCGCGGAACAAATCTGTAAAGAGTCGAATGTTGAGTAAGTGGCACGAGAAAGGCTGGGCCTATGTCCTGGGCTGGTGTGGACAAATGTGTGGTCGGTGCCCCTCCCCACCCCCGAAATGATTGTCACCCTCAAACACCCATCAGCCCCCCAAGTTTCACCAGCAGCACTATGAGTCAGCACCTTTCCTGTAGGCGTGAGAGCCTCTGCCGGCACCCACGCGGCCTGGGTGCTCACGCTTCCCTCCCCACGTGTCGCTGCTTCTCTGTGCTGCAGATCACGCACGTCTCAGTTATTTGGAGCTTATTCCCAGAATCAGGCTGTCATCATTCTCGTCTGATTAAGGAAATTTGGGTTTTTTTTTCTGGGCGGTGTTACTTTGCTTTCAGTCACACCTGGTAGTGCTCAGGGCTTACTCCTGAGTTGTGCTTAGGGATCAGTCCTGGCGGTGCTGGGAGTCATAGCTGGTGCTGGAGACCAGTCGCAGGTCGGCCACATGCAAGGGCAGCACCTTAACCCTTTACTCTCTCTCTGGCCCCACAAGCATTGAAGATAGTGTGGATGAAGAGGTGAATACCTAGCACAGGGCCAGAGGCAGTACAGGAGACAAGGGGCTCGGCTCGTACGCAGCAGACCCCACTCGAGTCCCCTGAACCACATGGGGTCACCCGGTACCAGCAGCGGAACCCCTGAGCACTGTTGGCTAGGTCCAAGGCTAAGCCCCCACCAAGAAGCACCAAGAAGCACAGTTAAGATGACGCATGACCAGTTGTCCTCAAGACCTAGGGGTGGTGATGGGAGATTGTGTCACTGGGATATCGGTCAAGCAGCTCATTTCATCAGGAGCTTCTCACCAGAGGCTGTGACTGGCCTGTCCCTTCTCTGACCCTCCTGTGTGTCTCTGCCTGGAGGCCTAACACCCCCACAGGGCTGTTTATACCAGCTATTTCCCCTTTGCACAAGCTGTGTTGCTCTGCCTGCGTGTGTTCCTGAGACACTCCAGGGGTTGTTTCCGTTTCAGAATGACTTCGACTCCCAGACTCTGGGCCGGGCATGCAGGAAGCTCAGACGTTTGTTTCCATCTCCGAAGATTCCTCTACATGTCTTTCTTGCTTTCTCCTTAGTGAGAGGAAAACAAACTGCAAATCCCTGCGGTCTCTGTAACCCCTCACTCACCTTCTCTGGCCGGGGCGGAGGATCTGGACAGCTTTTTGAAGGTAAATCAGTCACCCTGGTAGAATTTTCCACTCACGTTCAGGGCCGAGTGCAGCTGTTTGGAGCTGCTTTGGAGACATTGCAGGACACAGTTCTGCTCAATGGAATCGGGCTTCTCTCGCCTCAGGGACTGGCAAGCGTGCGGCGGGGGCAGACTGATGTTCCGTCATAAGGGGCGGAGTTCATCAGCGGAGGCTGGGATGTCACCAGGATGCCGCAGAGGGGCCTGGACATAGCCCAAGGCTGTTCTCCCCGAGCCCCTCCCCACCTGAGCTCAGTGTCTCCCAGCTGCTGCGAGGTGACTGCACTGTGGAGGCACAGGAGGCCCTGACAGACTGGTCTCTGGGGCGGAGCGGTTCAGCTGCCTCTATCAGCCTCAAGGGCTGTTTGCAGTATGCAATGGAGAGAACAGGACAAGTGCTTTCCTTGCTTGGGGTGAGGGACCTTGTCCAACAGTGCTCAGGTGAGGTGCGGCGAGGTCATCCCTAGCGGTGTTTGGGGCACCCAGCGGGCAGCTGGAACCTAGGGGTCCCACACTCAAAGTCTGTCCTCTGCCCTTCGAGTCATCGTCCCGACTGAGAAGCACTTTCTCGCTGGACTGGCCCACAGGCAACCCTGATGCTCACGCTCCAGTGTCCTAACGCCCCATCTGTCCCGTCACACAGAGCCTTTGGCTCAGCATCTTTTTTTCTTTTTGCTTTTTTGGGTTACACCCGCAATGCTCAGGGATTACTCATGGCTCTTCGGCTCAGGAATTACTCCTGGCGGTGCTCAGGGGACCATATGGGATGCAGGGGATCGAACCCGGGTTGGCGCGATGCAAGGCAAACGCCCTACCCGCTGTGCTATCGCTTTGGCCCTGGCTGAGCATCTTATTTGGAATGTCTGTCAATGGGCAACCTCATTGAATGCAGCTGTCTCCATCTTGAACCGAGGCAGATAATATGGGTTTCCCAGGGCAAAATCTCAGGCACAGAAAGCAGTAGCTCCAGCTTGATGTTTCTCTAATCAAACCGTTTCTGCACAGAGCACTGGCCCCAGAGACTCACGCTCACTCTTCATACAGCTGAGGCAGCTTGACCTGAGCTTCCTCAGCCCCGCCCAGCGCCCTCAGCCCGCCCTGCTGCCATGCCCCGGCCTAGGCAATGAAAACACTGTCTGGGAGTGTGTACAGTGTCTGACGTTCTTCATGAGTTTCCAGCCTTTTATTTATTTTTATACGTATTTTATTATACCACCGTGAAATATACAATTACAAAGATGTTCATATTTGGGTCTTGGTCATACAGTGTTCCAGCACCCATCCCTCCACCAGTGCCTATCTCCCACCACCAATGTCCCCGGTTCCCTCCCCCTCCCCCAGCCCGCCTCCATGTCAGGTTCTTTATTTCTTTCCCTTTCTCTCTATCTCTTTCTCTTTTCCTTCCCTTCCAGATTGCGGATTACAGAACATACATTAAAGAGTTGTCATGTGTATCTTTTGCCTGTATTTAATGCTCAGTTCTAGGTTGGTATTAGTCACTGTCTGTCTGTCTTCCCGTTCATCATCGATTTGCTCGAGCGGGCACCAGTAACATCTCCATATGACCTGTCTCATGCAAGTAGAGCCCAAGGGCACCTGCTTGCTCCAGGAACATAAAGAGCTTCAAACCATTCCATCAGGTCAAGGGAATGAGGTCTATAACTGTTACTGGCATTTGGCATATCAAATATGACACGGGTAGCTTGCCAGGTTGTGCCGTGCGGGTAGCATACTCTTGTAGTCATCTCAAAATCCAGCATTTATTGATGAACTGCGCGGCCGAGCCTGGCTGTGATAGGCTGGTATGCTGGGTGGAGTTCTGACGAGGGGGAAGTTCGGATGTGGAAAATGGAGGTCTTCATGGAGTGGGGGGTCGTCTGGCTTGTTGTGAGGGTCTGCTGGGGTGGCGGGCCAGGGCTAGAACCTGCCATCCCTCCCGGCACCTCATGAGCAGCTGGGCACAGTGAGAGCCAGTAGCAGCTCTGTCCCATGTCTGTCTCTAGGTTGGTATTAGTACTTTCGACAATTGTTAGCACACTGTTCCATTTTCTGTCTTACCTAGCCTCTGACGCCCACACGTTTGTGATGATTTCCACCTTTGACAAGACCTCCTGATCCATGTTTCACTTGACCTTGGATATTCAGCCTTTTATTTTTATTGTTTATTCGATAGTGCCAGGAATTGTTCCCAGACTTCATTTGTGCATGTCAGGTGCTCTGTCCTGAGTCACACCCCTGGCCTGCAGTCTTTTTAGCTTCAAGTTTGCTTATTAGACTGGTGAAAAGACAAGAAAGATTCGCCAGCAGACCCTGGCCCTCAGCATTCACATTCCTCCTCTAGGTCTCTCTCTCCTCCGCAGGGCTCACCTGGATATCTCTCTCTCTCTCTCTCTCTCTCTCTCTCTCTGTCTCTGTCTTTCTCTCTCTTCCCCTTTCTCATTCTCCCCCATTTGTCACCCCCTCATCTATCTTCTGTCAGTCTGTACTTGCATTTTGGGAGGAGATGTGGGCTCCCCCCCACGGTGCTCGGGACTTTGATTCTTCCATGTATGCTCATGAGTACTCCCGGCAGTGCTCAGGGTACTCTATGCAGTGCCAGGGATGAGACCAGGGTAGGTTGGTCACATGCAAGGCAAAGACCTTAACCTTTGTCCCTGTGTACCTGACTCCTAGTCTACTTCTAAACCGGTACCTGTCTCTTACCATTTCAGAGTGTGTTCTTGGGGCCAAAGCGATAGCCCAGCAGATAGGGCGTTTGCCTTGCACGCGGCCAACCGGATTCAATCCCCGGCAACCCATATGGTCCCCTGAGCACCACCAGGGAGTAATTCCTGAGCAAAGAGCCAGGAGTAACCCCTGAGCGTCGCCGGGTGTGACACCCCCAAAAAAGAAAAGCAGACTGTGTTCCTGTCCAGAGGAGGTCACAGGACAGGGTGACGCAGCCTCCCTTGTAGATCCCCACACCTGCCCCCTGTTCCCCCGACTATACTGGTAATAAAGACCTGCAGATCCAGGACCCAAGTTGGACGAATCTCCTTCAGTTTGGAAAGTGCCTCAGTAGGGCGTGTGTTTGTGGGAGCCCTGAAGGCAGACTGACTTGTCCTGTGGGGGTGACCAAATCTTTGTCACGTGGCTAACAGGGTGCTGCTGAGTTTCCCCACTACAAAGTTAGCTTTTGCAGGGATGAGGGGAGGACGGGGATGGGGGAGCCACACCTGACTGTGCTCAGAGCTCCCTCCTGGCTCTGCGCTCAGGCATCACTCCTGTCGAGGCTCGGAGAACCCTGTGGGGTGCTAGGGTTAGAATCCTAGCTGAGTACAAGGAAAGATCCCTAGCGGCCTTGCCATGGCTCCAGTCTGGAAGCAAACATTTGCCTTTCCTGCCCAGCAGCTACTAGGCTTGTGGGGAGTGGGAGGGCGGGACGACACTTGTGTCTGCAGGTTCTGTCTATCACATGTTTGCTCTAGTCCTGTGCCTATTCATGGCTCTTGCCTGGCTCAGTGGTGACTGCACAGTTGTCAGCCCTAGGACAAGCCCCTTCTTCCGGTGTGGTCTGGGCGCCCAACCCAGCTCTCACGCGGGGTGGGGTGGGATGTGGAGAAGCATTTCTGCTCCTTGAAATGGAGAAAGAGCTCTGGTGACTTCAGAGCTTCAGGGCAGCCCTGAGAAGGGGTCGTAGCTAAAGGGCTTCCCTATATAGGCACAATTTCACGGTTTTGTAGGGGTTTTTAGTTTTTAGTTTTTTAGTTTTTGTTTTTAACACTTGGCGGTGTTTAGGCCTTACTCCTGGCTCTGCACTCAGGGATCACTCCTGGTGTGCTCAAGGGGACATATTGGATGCTGAGGATCTAACCTGAGTCAGCCACGTGCAAGGCAAATGCAGTTCCCCTTTACTGTCGCTCTGGCCCACCAGGTTTTTGTAGTTTTTTAAAAAAAAATTTATTATACAACTGTTAAATATACAACTACAAGATGTTCATGTTTGAGTTTTGGTTCTACAGTGTTCCAACACCCATCCCTCCACCCCTACCCATCTCCCATCACCAATGTCCCCACCTCCCTCCCCTTCCCCCAGCCTGCCTCCATGGTAGGTTCTTTATCTTCTTTCTCTCTTTCTCTTTCTCTCTCTCTCTCTCTCTCTCTCTCTCTCTCTCTCACTTTCACTTCCCTTTCTTACACATTGTAGATTGTAATATATTCTAGAACATGATTGGTTCCACTAGTTTGATGTACCAGGTACGGACCACGAAATGGCAGCTATTATGGTGAGAGAGTCTCATCCGGTTGCTTCCAAGGCCCTACAGAGGTGATGGGCCAGTCCCAAAACCTATCTTGCCTCCTGGGAGCCTCATGGTCAGTTGAGCTAGGGAGAGCCAGATGGCAGCTCTCCCCTGTGCTTCTGAGTCTCTGCTTGATGGCCAAGAGCCCTGAGGCAGTTTGTGGGTGGGGCCACCAGGCCTCTGGGATGGGTCAGAGAGGGGAATGGTGACCCCAGCTCCATCTCCAGGATCACCCGGTGACTTCCGCCTCCGAGAGCCACCTACTGGGCTCGATCAAACTTGGCTGCTCTGAGCTGGTCTTGAGATCAGCATCTCTCTTGTGTGGGTTTCGATGAGCTGTGGGGTTTGGACTGCGAAAGTGGCAGCTATTACGGTGAGAGAGTCTCATCTGACTGCTTCCAAGGCCCTACAGAGGTGATGGGCCAACACTCAAAACCCATCTTGCCTCCTGGGAGCCTCATGGTTAGCTGAGCTAGAGGAGAGCCGGATGGCAGCTCTCCCCCTTGCTTCTGAGTCTCTGCATCATGACCGAGAGCCCCAAGGCAGTTCGTGGGCGGGGTCACCAGACCTCTGGGATGGGTCAGAGAGGGAAGGGGTGCCCCAGCTCCATCTCCAGGAACGCCCGGTGACTTCTGCCTCCAAGAGCCACCTACCTGGGCTCAAACTCGGCTGCTCTGAGCTGGTCTTGAGATCAGCGTCTGTCTTGTATGGGTTATGATGAGCTGTGGGGCCAGACCGTGATAATGGTAGCTATTATGGTGAGAGAGTCTCATGCGGTTGCTTCCGAGGGCCCTACAGAGGTGATAAGCCCACTCCCAAAACCCATCTTGCCTCCTAGGAGCCTCATGGTCAGCTGAGCTAGGGGAGAGCCGGATGGCAGTTCTTCCCGTGCATCTGAGTCTCTCATCTTTCTCTCTATCTCTATTTCTGTCTCTGTATTTCTTTCTATTCTCCTACAGCTTGTGACTTGCCTTATGGTTTATGATGCAATTATCTATGTGTATATTCATTAGTGAGTTCTAGTGTGACATTTAGTTCCTCATTCCCCATCAACCTCCCCAGTTTGTTACAACTACAATGATCATTATATTGTACAGATGTGAAAGATCCTGGGAAGGACCTGGTCCTAGTCTACTTTGTTATCTAAGCCTCTTGCACGGCTGCACACTGTTCTTCCTATGTCAGACCATCCACCATCCAGGGCCCACAGGGCAGAGCCCTGCGGGTGTAGACAAGCCTATCTCCTGTCTGCCACCTGCCAATGCAGCCGGGCACCACAACCACACCTGCAACACCTCAAGGGGGCAGGTGGCCTGGTTTTTGTAGTTTTGACAAAACAAGTTACCTTCAATAGCAGAGGAATGTATATTTGAGACTGAGTAGGAAGACACGAAGTGTGTACCATTTGGGGGCCTTTGGTGAGTCCCAGTACCCTGAGCAGAGACAGCGTTAATTTAACATTTGGGGTTCTGAGGCATGGTGTGCCCTAGGTATGAACAAAATGCAGCTCCTGAAATAGGAATTTTTATATCATAAGATTTGTTAAGCACTGTCAGGCTCCAGAACCCAATTATGAAAAAGAATCAGATTGACAAAAGAAGCTGGTGTTCTAGATAAGGTTTGTTTTGTTTCTAGCTCTTGCGTGCTCAAAGGAAAACCTTTTAGTTATCACTGAAAGAAGAAAGCCATTAACAGAAATTACCTTTACCAGCTGGAGATTCTTTTTCTTAGGCTAGAGAGATAGTACAGCGGGCAGGCACTCTTGCTTTTGATGGACTCACCCAGGTTTGAGCCCTGGCATCACATATAGTCCCTGAGCATCCCCAGGAGTAATTCCTAGGAGTGCAAAGCCAGGAGTCAGCCCTGAACATTGCCAGGAACAATCCCTTAGTGCAGAACCTTAGGTAAGTTCCAAGTACTGCCAGGTGTGGCCCCCAAACCTGTGTGTGTGTTTTTTGTGTGAGTGTTTAGTAATTTTATAAATATAATTATGTAATATATTATAAAATATTTTATAAATATTATATTCCATTATAAATATCTTTATAAATATATTATGAATTTTATGAATATATACTTTATAAATAGAAATATATTTATGTGTATTTGAAAAATAAGATTTTTGTCTTTTTAAGGCAGTTGCTATACTCTTTCTCTGGACCCAGGAATTTTTCTCAAACCTACGTTACTTAGAGGAAAGTAGATCTGGAGGGTCATTGAGAAGAAAAAAGAAAAGATTTGGGTCTCTGCTTCTTTGTCTCTCAGATTTTTGTTCCCAAGACTCGGGACTACAGATTACTGCGCCCCCTCCCCCCGGGCCCTATTGCTTGAGTCCCTCCAAGTAAATGCGGTGTCACAGGGTGTGTGCACCCTCCTGACCTGCTGGTCCACATCCCCAGGCCACAGACAGATCTGGTTTGCCTGAACACTTAGAAATGATTGTTTCAGTGGAAGACTCAGCTTCCAGAATGAAGCCAGGGGCTTCTGCATGCAAATTCTGGGCACGTTTCAGTGTGAGATGCTCACAGGCTGTGGTTTGTTTGTTTTTTTTTTTTTCAGTGATTTCAGTTTTTGTTGTTAAAGGCCCCGGTCTCAGCCCATTAGGAATCACTGCTCTCCCTTGTCCATGCTTGCTTGGACATTGGCCTCTATACATCTGCCTTTTGCAAATGTTCCCTGGGCATCCTTCAGCATACCTTGAGTGTGCTCACACTCACGCCATGAGGACCCCTAGGCTCTACCCCTGGGCCTGCCTCTCACGCCATGAGGGTCCGTATACCTGGTGCCTGGGCCTGCCTCCCACACTGTGTGGGACACATAGGCCCAGTCCCTGGGCCTGCCTCCCATACCGCAATCCAGCCTCCCTTCTCGGAACATTGTGTGTGACCCAGGCGTCAGGTTCTGATGCAGACAACAGTCGCTGTTGCTAATTAGAGGGAGGGTGTTGAGGTAATGGGCCCCGGGAGAAGGGCCTTTCCCGAGGACCCTAGTCAGGAGAGAACTGTTGTTTGTGTCGAGATGTGCTTGGGGAGGTGTCCTCTCCCATCCTCTCTGCCATTGTGACTGTTGCTGATTTGTTAGCAAGTTCCACTGACAGTACCGTGGTCCCAGAACACTTCCGCTGCTTAGTGCCTGCAACTCTTCCATCCACCGAGTCACTGTCATTTAAAGGGAGCAGCAAGTCGTCCCTTACCTTACAGTCAAGGGTCTGCCCATTTGAGCTCCTGCAGTAACAAAACAAAGCACACAGCAGCAACCTTCCCTAGAGAGCTACCAGCCGGCCCACGCGTGAACTCAGCTCCCTCAGGGGCAGTTTCTGCCAAGCCACAACTCGATGTTCTGGGCAGGTGGTTGGGCTCCGTCCTCCCAACGTCTTTCCTGCTAATATTTAACATTGCAGACCTGGGTTTCAGCTCAGAGCCGCAGGCCCTCTGTTCCTTTCCCAGTGAAGGGGTGGCACTTAACTAAGAATGGAAAAAACAAGTCCCGGGACAATTGTTGAAGTGGAATGACATTTGGTTGGCACCAGCAGGGAAAGATGGGAAGGGAGCCTGCGGACATGGATTCAGCACAGCTGTGAGGCCCGTGGACGTGGACATGAGGTGTTAGCACAGCTGCGGGGCCCGTGGACGTGGACGTGTGGGTCAGCACAACTGTGGGGGCCCATGGACATGGACATGTGGTGTTAGCACAGCTGCGGGGCCCGTGGACGTGGACATGTGGGTCAGCACAGCTGCGGGGTGTGTGCATTGTGCCCGGCTCAGGAAAGTGGGAGGACTGGGGTGCTGGGAAGCAGGGGTGCAGGCGACAGCAGCAAGTGGGCAGCAGAAAAAAACTATGTGAAGGGTCCAGAGTGCTCTCCGGTTGGGGTCTTCCAGCCTCCTTGGGCCGTAGTGGAAAGTCGCTCCCAGACTTGGGCCACTCCAAAGCCTTGACTGCCGCGTCTGGTGCGCCGGCGCCACCAAACCCTGATGGAGCTTGAAAACTGCTTCACCCACCCTGCAGAGGGCGCCACTTCCTATGGGACTCCCCATCAGGTCGACATCTGTTTGGTGGCTCACTTCAGCTCTGCACCTGCAGCACCTTCTCTGCTGGGCTCCTGGGCCTCGCCCGCCACCCTGGACCGCTTTGTTCTCAGAGAGAGTCCCGCTCCCCTGCCCACCACCACCCCTGGCATTGTCTGTGCCACAGGTGACCCGCCACGTTTTGTTATGGTCTAACTGTGTGGAATCCTGGGCACTGCACAGCCTGCTGCAGGGTGATGGGGGTCTGCACCGCACCTGCCCACACTCCAGGCCACGCTTCCTGAATCTCTCTCTCTCTCTCTCTCTCTCTCTCTCTCTCTCTCTCTCTCTCTCTCTCTCTCTCTCTCTCCTCACACACACACACACACACACACACACACACACACACACTGATTCCAGCTCCTCTCAGTGGTCCACAGTGCACTGTGAACTCCAGCTCTCATGAGTCATACGTGCGGGTTGCAGGCAGGAGGGCAAGAAGGAGAATAAGAACTGTCGGGGTCCCCCTTCCTTTCGAGCAGGGGTGGTATTTTCCAGGCAGCAGGGCCTGTGGTCATGCAGACTCTCCACCCCCAGGCAGATCACCTTGGATCACCAGGCAGATCACCTGGGACAGTCCAGTCCCAGATCACGGTGGAGCAGGTATGCCACTGTGTGTGTGATAGTTTTAGGTGGGTTTTAGATGGGTTGGCTTGTTTTGAGGCCAAACCCTGTGATACTCAGGGCTGTTCTGGGCTCCGTGCTTGGGATGGCTCCTGGCCATTTTGGGGGTGGGGGGGGTTGAGTATAGAGGCTCAAACCCAGGCTCTCTCCCTGGCCCTAAGTCAGATCTGTTAGATCTGTGTCCTTGGTTTGGTGACATGGACTTGATATAAATGATTCCATTTGAGGCCTATTGTCTTGCTTGTTATCATCATCCTCATTCATCATTGTTTTGGTTTTATGTTTTGGTTTTTGGTTTTGGGACCACACCTAAAAAGATGGGAGCTACTTCTAACTCAGTGCTCATTCAGGGGATCCCCTGGTGGCCGTCCTAAGATGAGGCAGGCCAGGTCTCAGATTCCATCACCAGTTACAGGAAACCATCTGTGTAAGAAGAGAAAACATGCCTTGCAGGGTTCATTCTAGAGACTAGATTGAAACTGGTGCGTTTTACAAGTCTTTCCATCCCTCTGACCACTCAGTCTGATCAGAACCAAAAGATGCCAGATGCACTGCTCCATTCTAGGTCAGAGCCCATTTGTCCCTGGGCACTTGAAGCCAGGGTGCGGGTCACACACTCCCCAGAGAAACAGTCAACAGCAGGGGGAGAAAGGTTGTGGCAGACAGTAAGCTGAGACGTCACGTCAATTCCACCCACCAAGTCTCAGTGGGACTCAAAACCGTTCCCTTAGCTTTGGTGTATTCAAGGAAACCTCCCAACACCGTCTGAAATGCTGAACTCGCCATGTGACAGAGGTGTCTGGGCCCGAGCAGTTTCCAGGAAACTATTGTGAATGCGGCGTCCCGTGGGGGCTAGTGGCTGCCTCACACGGGGACTGCTGAGGAGACATCTGCGCACTCTCACGCCGGTGCAGCGCGAGTCTCACATTCAGCCGCTGTGGCCCTACTGCCACGTCCTCACACGGCGTGCTGCACTCAGAAGCTCTGGCCCTACTGCTGCGTGTTGTGCGCACAGCTGCACCGATACCCGCTGTGCTCTCGGACGTGGGGCATGTGGTGCCTGCCGTGCTCTCGACACGGTGCCGTGCTCTGCACTCATTCGCGTTGCCCCCACACTGCACCATGCTTGTACTGCCGCCTGCCGTCCTCACACTCACACTGACTGTACTCACGCACGGGCTTGCCCATGCACTATCACCGGCCACTGCACTGTGTGCACTTTCCTCGCGCTCACAAATGCTGCCCTTCTCATGAGGGCTGGCTACAACCTCACCCCATTCAGTGCAGCGTGTCCCCATCTGGCTGGCACCTGCCACCTGTGGTCTTCTGTGCTACCAGGCACAAGGAAGTCCAGTTTCTATCCGGGTCCCGCAGCCTCCTGCTCGGCCTAGGCTCTCAGTGCTTATGCAGGGCCGGCTGCTAGCCGGGAGAGTGGTGCCAAGGAGGCAGAGATGTCCCCTGGAAGTTGCAGAAGGACAGACACTGGAGACCAGCATTTTGCCTAGAGGCCACCCAAGGGCAAGTCTCTGCCATCCAGTTTGGGCCAACCCCAAGGGCCGATGGGGGAGATGCCCACTCACGAGTGCATCTGGTTTTAGCATCATCTGGAGTGAAATATATGGATCTGTGTGAAAAACACCGGTGGCGCCCTGCAAGAGGACACTGAGGACTAGAGCATGGAGTTGGCATGTGGAAACCTGGGTTCCATCCCCGGCATTGCATGGTCCCTGCTGAGCACCACCAGCGGTGATCTCACCCCCCACCACCAAGCACTGAGCCAGGAGTAGACCCTGAGCACTGAGTTGGGTATAGTCCCCAAAACCAGAGACGGAAAAGAAGTTGTCAGCCAGGACCCTCGTGCCTTCGCCAGCAGGTCCAGCTGCTGCAACGTGTGCCCTGAGCTCCAGGCTTCTCTGCCCTCACCCTCTGCCCCTGAGCCTGGGGGCTGCTGCTGCCTCTTCAGGGTGGGTGCAGGTATGGTGGATATCTGCCAGGTGCTACGGTGACTGTGCAGGAGGAGACTGTCCCTCTCAGTCCCAGAGCAGCAGGCAGCACCCTCCAGGGCCACTGGCTGCGGGTCTGATTTCAGCACAAGGCAGGGCTGGCTCTGTGTGGGGCCGTGCCAGAGACGCCTCTTTTCTCTGGGTCTGGCCCTCTCTTGTTTCCTCAGGAAGACGGCATGCTGGGAATGGCTGGAGTGGACTCCAGGGGGCTGCGCTGTCGGGGGCGAAGGGTGCCAGGAGCAAGGGGGGGGAGGGAGGTGACTGCAGGCTGAGGGTGAGCTGCAGAAAACGCCTGGCCAGAACAGGGCGTCCAGCTCTGCTCTCCCTGAGCTGATCCCAGCAGAGCAGAAGCAGGGAAACAAAAGAGAGGCCTCAGCGAACTCCATCCCCAGGGCAGAGTGTGGGCGTGACTGTGCGTGTGTGTGTCTGGGGGGGGCGTTCACCTGCTCCCGGTGACACAGGGCGGGGTTTGCTGACAGCAGCATGGGAAGTCTCCCACGGCACACCCGGGCTGGAGAGGAGCCCCGTGGAGCCCTGCGCCCAGGTGTGCTGCCTGGTGGGGAGGCCGCGGCCGTGGGGCTGGCTGATGGTCCCTGCCGCCTCCTGCGTGAGGCATGCCGGCGCCGTGCATGGCCTCTTTATCACCGCCGTCTCCTGCGCCATCATTTTTATCGCGTTCTACATGTTCAATTCCTGGGGAGAGCAAGGCTTCCCAAGGCTCAATAGCTCCGACGTGGTGGTCCTGAGGCAAGTGTGCACGGCCTTCGTCGAAGATGGCAGCCCCTTCCTGTGGAGAAGGAAGCTGGAGATCCACGAGAAGTCCTCCTGTCCGAACTTCCTGGCCCGGGGCCACTACATCACGGCCCCGCTCTCACAGGAGGAGGCTGCCTTCCCGCTGGCCTACATTATGGTCATCCACAAGGACTTCGACACCTTTGCCAGGCTCTTCAGGGCCATCTACATGCCCCAGAACGTCTACTGCGTGCGTGGACGAGAAGGCCACCCCGAGTACAAGGAGTCCGTGGGCCGCTTGCTGAGCTGCTTCCCCAACGCCTTTCTGGCCTCCCGCGCGGAGCCGGTGGTGTCGCGGCGGCATCTCCCGGCTGCAGGCCGACCTCCACTGCCTCGGGACCTGGCGGCCTCCGCGGTGCCCTGGAAGTACGTGCTCAACACCTGCGGCCAGGACTTCCCGCTGAAGACCAACAGGGAGATTGTGCAGTACCTGAAGGGGTTGAGGGGCAAGAACATCACACCCGGGGTGCTGCCCCCGCTCACGCTGTGGGGAGGACCAGGTTCGTGCACAGGGAGCACCTTGGCAAGGAGCTATCCTACGTGATCAGGACGGCCCGCCCGGAAGCCACCCCCCCCCCCCCCACAACATGACCATCTACTTCGGCTCTGCCTACGTGGCTCTGTCCAGAGAGTTCTCCGACTTCGTCCTCCGTGACCCTCGGGCTGTTGATTTGCTTCAGTGGTCCAAAGACACTTTCAGTCCTGACGAGCACTTCTGGGTGACGCTCAATCGGATCCCAGGTATGTGGGGGCTGTGGAGGACGTGCAGGGAGCATGCCTGAGCCCGGCTCCTGGGAGTAAGGAGAGGGGACAGTGACCCTCAGAGCTTGGTCTGGGGTCTCAAGGCGGGTCAGGCCACTCTGCCTCATAGGCCAGTGGCCCACCCGCCTACTGCTGTATAGACATGCTGGTCTGAGTCTACACAGGGCGTCTTTCTTTCCCCAGAGGTGACCTACTTCCTGTCTCACTGCTGCTGCCCCCAGCTCCATAGTAAATGTATCCCAGACAGACGAGGAAATGAGTGCGTGTGTGGTGAGTGTATAGGGCTGGACACTGAATGAGTGAGGGCATGGGTGAGGGGGTGTGAGAGCAAGTGTGTGAGTAAAGGAGAGTGGGTGAGTGTGTAAAAGGGTGAGTGTGTGAGTGGGTGAAGTGGTATGTGTATGAGAGTGTAGTGAGTTTCTGTGTGAAAATGTGAGTGTGTGTGAGTGTGTAAAATGTGTGAGTGTATGAAGTGTTTGTGTAACAGTGAGTTTCAGTTTGTGGCTATGAGAGAGTGCGTATGTGAGTGTGGAGTGAGTGTGAGAGTATGAGTGTGAATGAGTGTGTGAGTGAGGGCCATGCCGCAGTCTTCCCGGAGCTCCAGCTTCTCACGTGGAGAGCCCAGATGGATTTGGACCCGTGTGCCATGTCACGTGTACAGTTTCTTTTATTTTATTAAGATGAATCTTATTTCAGGGGCTGGAGCCCTGCACAGCGGGTAGGGCGTTTGCCTAGCATGCAGCCAACCCGGGTTCACCCGAGCACCGCCAGGCGTAATTCCTGAGAGAAGAGCCAGGAACCCCTGAGCATCGCCGGTTGTGACCCAAAAAGCAAAAAAAAAAAAAAAAAAAAAAAAAGAATCTTATTTCAGATGTATAATGAGAGTTTAGGGGAAATGTCTTTCTCTCTCATCAAAATGCCTGTTTTCCGTTGATAATGGAGCATGCCCATTACTTTAAAAGGGTATAAAACATGATTAGGGTTTCTTTGGAAGGAAACGGCTCCCTCTGGACTCCATGGAAAATACAAACTGGATCTCAGCTGAACCCGACAGCATTATTATCGCCCGAGAAAAGCAATCATTGTTTGGCTCTTGGGGGGCTGCCAAGTCGGAGGCTCTGGAAGCCTCTCTCTCAGCCTGCAGGGGCGCACCTCAGGGCCCTAAGGAGGCGGCATTTCTGGGAATGACTGAGTCTGCCCTGAATTTCAGGGCACAGGCCTGCTGCAGGGGGTCTGCATCTCTGAGCTCTGGCTCCTGAGCCCTGCTGTGGTCCCCGTCACCCGCGGTGTCAGAGGCTGCTTCCTGCTGGAGTCAGTTCTCACCACTTCACCAAGTCTCACTGTAGTCTTGAGGTTTATGAAAGTTGGTATTAGCCAGGTGGGAAAATAGTGAAAAGCGAGGCTTCTGCTCTGTTCTTCTGAGTTCCCTTCTTCCCAGCCCCTGTTCATGGCCTGTTGCACAGACTGTTGGTTCTTTCCGACAGCACGCAAGGGGCAAACAGAACTTCCCACTGGCCCTGCTCTCACAGGGGCTGCCCTGTGGAATGATCTTGCCTCTGGGTGACTCCACAAGTTGCTCTTGCCCAGGGGACACCAAGCAACTGTCAGACGAGGCCCCAGTCTAAGACCCCTTTCTCCTCAGAAGATACAGTGCTCTAACCAAGGACGCACCTAGGCCTAGGCTGTCGGGAATCTTTGGGAAGTGGAATGCAGGTAGGGCTGTACCCAGGTGCTCAGCTGTGGGGGCTGGAGTGACAGCCTCTCTGGAGGAGCGAGGGTCAGGGCCTAGACTTGTGGGTGATTTTCGGGCTTTTCCTGGTCTTTTTTTCCTGAGCTTGGCTGTGGTGCTCCGGGAACATGTGGTGCCAGGGCTGGAGCCGGAGCTGCTGTGTGTGAGCCTGCCCTTCCCTCCACTCCGTGCCCTTCCCAGGCCCTGCTTCATGCCTTGACTCTGCCTTGTGTATGTCACTGGCCTTTCCCACGCCCTCTGCTCTCCTTCTTGGGCCTTTCCTTCGTCTCTTCCTTTGCCTGCCTCGAGTGCATTTGTTTCCCCATTCCCCATCAAGCTGGAAGTGACACAGGATCGCCTTTCCTCGGCTCCCAGCTCTAAAAATAGCATTTCCGACTCGGGTTTATTTTGCTTTCTTTGACTGTTATTTGTGTGCTCACGTTCTGAGGGTGGGGGTGGCTGCGTTTGATGAAGCTGGGCTCAGAACAGGCTAAGGAGACGCTGGGGCTCACGGCTCCAGCCCTGTATCTGCCTCTCCCAGGACCCTTCACTGGGGCTGCAGGTGCAGCTGGGACTGTGAAGCCAAGAAAGTGGCAGCAAGCTGCGCCGCACTCGGCTCCCTTCCGCCTCTCTCTGGGCTGGCTCTCCCGGGCGGCCTCCATGCGAGTTGGAGCAGCCACATGGCCCTGCTTAGGGCTCACACACACACACACACACACACACACACACACACACACACACACACACACATTCACAGACACACACACTCACACTAACACATATACAGGTTGTATTCAGACACACTCTTATGAAGACACTCATATAAACACACACAAACACACTCATGCACACTAACATATATACATGTATATAGACATACACATTTTCTTACACACGAAGGCACACACTCATACAGATACAACCACTAACACACATAGGCACATTCATGTACACTAACACATACATGTGGGTTATTCCAACAGACACACATTCTTACACATGCGGGCACACACACTCACACACACTCCCATGCCGGGGCTGTTGTCTCTCAGAGGGAGCCCTGAGGAACAGGAGCGGCTGGCAGGCGGCCTGGACCCAGGGCCTCACAGCAGCCCTCAGGGAACCACTGTTCATCCGGTTCTGGCTCTTCTTGCCAGAGTCTTCCTCTTCCAGCCCTGCTCCTGATGGAGTGACGAAGCGAGCTGCCCCATGCAGGGGCAGGATGCTGGGCTGGCTGGCGCTGCTGCACTTAGCGGCCCAGGGACACTGTCTTGAGTGAGAAATGGCTTTCAACCCCAGAGTGGTTGCAGTTGGGAGGAGGCTCTGTGTGACTTCTGGGGCAATGGCTGGGTCCCAATCAGTGGGGTGGTCCCCTCCAGAAGCTGTGTGTGTGTGTGTGTGTGTGTGTGTGTGTGTGTGTGTGTGAACCAGCGTTATACCTGCAGGGCTGAGCCTTCCTGCTGTGCCCCATTCCCCACAGCCTTTCCTGTAGTGTCTGGATGCTTGTGGATTTGCAGAGGAAGTTCCCACACCTGATCCCCCAGTGGGCTTGGCCCAGGACGTTTTGCCTGTCGGGCAGGAGCTTAGGCGCGGACGGGCACTTCCTGGGCTGAACCAGCTGCTCAGTTCTCCATGAACAGTGCAGCAGGCGCAGACAAAGCCCCACTCAGCCAAGGCTCCTTCTCATGTTCAGGACTTTAGGCCCCACCCTGCGGGGCTGGACGCCGCCCCCTCACCCTTTATGGAGGGTCACTCTCCACATTGGGGAGTCTGGGTGACCTGTGTTCGGAGGGTGCCAGGGACGGCACCTGGGCTTCCTGTTTGCAGAACGAGTCCTGGCTCCAGGGGTCCTCCCTGGCCCTCACCGTTATGCTCGGGAATGGTGGCATGACGGGCTCCCCGGGATGTGCCTGTGCAGATGACACTGGACGTGGCACCCCGGCAGAGCGGCCCCACGTCTCCGCTCTGACGTCGACACACATGGGGATGGGTGAGGATTGGGCCCGCTTCAAAGCACGAGCAAGCTTGAGCCTCTGTCTGCCCCCTGCCCCTCGCACCCCTCCTTCCGCCCTGGACCCACACAGCAGGCCCTTCCCCCGACTAGGACTGCAGCACCCTTGCCTGGGGAGTTTGCTCTCTGCAGCCCTGGCCCCGTGTCTCAAATGCTAGTGACGGCCACATCAGGGCACCTCTGGGTGTCAGCGTGGTTCGGGTTCTGCAGTGCCAGTGATGGAGCCCCCGGCAGGTGTTCTGCAGGGACAGGTGTTGGGGCCGGGCTGGACAGAGCACACAGGGAAATACCAGAGTTGGAGCACGTGGTTATTTGTGTTTTGTCTCTTTGCAGGTGGGGTGGGGTAGTGATTATATCCCTGGCAGTGCTTGGTGCTACACCCGGCTACTGCTCAGGGATCAGTCCTGGCAGTGCTCAGGGGGCCTCCTGTGTGGTGCAAGGAATCCAACCAGAGTTGCCCACCTGCAGGGCAAACACCATCACCCCTGTGCTCTTTCTCTCTTGCCCTGTTTTGTTCTTGTGGTGCCAGGGATTGAGCCCAGATCTCTGCCTGCACGACTGCACTGAACCCTGTGCTCCAGACCCACGCCCACACCCCAGGCATCAACTTACTTCTGGTGCTTTGTTTGTTTTGGCTTTGGGGCCACACCTGCTCACTCCTGGCCTTGCTGGCAAGGCTCTAGGGACCCTGCGTGAGCCCAGCTCCCAGCCTGGCTCTTGGCAGACTCAAGGTCTTCCCGGTGCTCTCTGGCTCCTTGCTCCCTTGAGAGCGGCTCTGGAGGGCTGTGAGGCATTTTATGGATGTGTGAGTGCCTCAGGTGGTGTGAGGGGGTGTCTGGTTCCTCCTGAACTCACCTCACTCTCAGGGCGGCACTGTCTGTCCCCACTCAGGGGCTCCGCCTGGGCCTTTGGTCTCAGCAGGGTGCCTTCCCAGGCCCTTCCTTGTGCTGCTCTGCTCTGGGACTGTGGCTGCAAGGCGCCACACCGTCCTTCTGTCTCTCAGCCTGGTGAGGGCCCAGGGTGGGAAGCATGGATGTTGGTGGATGGATTCCAGTGGAGAAGCCCCTGAGAAGGGTGGAGCTACACCTGCACTGCCTGCGCCAGGCAGCGTTTCTGCACGGCTCCGCCTTTCCCTGTCCCTGCGTGCTCTCCGGCCGTGGGCAGCAGCCGTGGGGCTGCTCTCAACTCGGCTTCTGCAGGAACAGTGCCCGTGTGTGCGCCTCAGAGCCAAGCTCAGTCCGGACACTCAGGGCTTCCAGCTGCCCGTTGCCAAGGCCGCTGGTTCCTGGCCATGGTCCATGTGTGTGACACCAGGTCACTCCATCCAGGCTGCCAGGCTCAGACTGCACCTCTGCTTGCAGCGCGCCAGCACAGGGAAGCCTGCTTGTCAGTCTGTCTGTCTGTCTGTTTGTCTGCATGTAGGATACGTTGGGGAGCCCTGCTCATCTGTCTGTTGCCAGTGCGTGGGGAGACATTGAGGAACCTGGCTTGTCCATATGTCTGTCTGTCTGCAGCGTGTGGGGGGACAGCAGCAAGCTAGCCTCGTCTATCTGTGCTCGGAGTAGCAGGTAGATCTGGAACCACACCCAGATCTGGGTTGCATGGGCTCAGCACACATTTGGTGACACAAGTACTCTGCTGAGATTTGGGGGTCGGGATGTGCCGTGTTGAAAGCTGGGCCTAGAGCCGCAGGGCTGGAGTCCTGCCCTGGTGATTATTCCCCATCTTCCATATCCATCCCGTCCATTCTCATGGCTCCATCACTCCAGCGTGGACACCTGTGGCCACTGGGATGGATAGCGAGAGCTCAAGTGCTCAGTGTGAGGGAGAGAAAACCTCTCAGTCATGTTGCCCACCTTCTTTTTAAAAACTGATGCTGGAGCAATAGCACAGCAGGTTGAGCATTTGCTTTGCACAAGACCAGCCTGGGTTCGATCCTTGGCATCCCATGTGGTCCCTTGAGCACTGCCAGGAGTGATTCCTGAGTGTCAAACCAGGAGTAAGTCCTGAGTATTGCTGGGTGGGCCCCCAAAACAAGACACAGAAACAGAAATAAATTGGGTCCACACCCTGTGTTACTGAAGAGCAGGGGCTACTCCTGGTAGGGTGCTCAGGACCATGTGGTATCGAGCTGGAGCCCTGGGCGTGAGACGAGAGCAACCCTGTGAGTCTCCCTCTTCTCATACAGACCCAGGCTGGAGATTCTGGGGGGACAGGTTTGGCTCCCTTTGTAATTCTCTGCACGTAGGTGATAACAGTGCCATAGGAAAGGCTGATCCATGCTGCTCCAGGACCCAGCCCAGGGACTGAATCCAGGGCTCCCACACGCCAACACACCGCAGCCCTCTGCACCACCTCCAACCACCCCCACACACACACACACACAGTATCCGGGCTGGGGCCCCACTGTCACTCGCTTGCACACAGCTGGCTAGTTTCCCAGCACTGTTCCTTAATGGGGGACAATCCTGATCTCTTTACTTCCTGTCCACCAGACGCCCTTCGGAAAGGGTTGCGTGGAGGCTTCTGTGGCAAAGCCTTTGCTCTGCCTTTGGAGTGTCTGTGTCCTATTTCAAGGCACAGCGCTGATCTCTCAACTCCACAGGCACAAAAACGGTGATGTCCACTTGGCAAGCCGGCAGGGAAGTGGGGATGGACTCAGGTTGCCCTAAGGGAGGCCAGCTTCCTGGGGGTCACGGTCTTCTGGACTTCCTCTTTAGCTGTCCTCTCTCTCCCTCTGCCCCAGTTATCATGCAGGCCCGTCACCCTGGAAGTCTAGAATTCGAGACTTCGTTCTTATGGGGTTCCTTCAATCCCCTCGGGGTTCTACAGGAAGGCCCCTGCTCCGTGTCCAGGTCACCCCTGTGACCCCAGGCCCTGGGCTCCTGTCGCACACCTGCCTGCCAGCTTCCTCTCTGCTCAGACCATGCTCTGACCTGGCCCAGTGGCCTGAGCCCAGAGACACTCCCTGCCCAGTTCCACATGTGAACACAGGCTGAGCTTCTACCTCCAGTCCTGAGCGGGTCCACATTGGGAAAGGGACCTTGTGATCGGTTTCAGGGCCTTTCCCACTGCAGCTTCCCTTCCTGGTGCTCAGCATCCCGGGCCTCACAGGCAGGAGGGACATGGGGTTCCAGCTGCAGCAGCCTGTTCTCCGGAAGAGGCAGCACTTCGGACTGACTCCCCAGCCGCTTCTCAGAGAAGACGCTGCCACAGGAACAGAACCCAGACCTCCCTGCGTGCAGAGCATGTGCCTAGCCCTTTGACGTCTCTCTCTGGCCCCTGAATGTTGGGAAACCTGGGCCTAGAGCATCCCAAAAGACTCCCCAGGCTCCCCAGCCCGGGTCCTCAGGGCTCTGTCCTTGAGGCCCTGCAGGCGGGCCACACACAGCAGGGCACATGCAGTGGGAGGGAAGGGGCTCAGGAGCGTCCACCCAGGCTGGGCCAGGCACAGGGCAGGCGTCCCCCACCCTCTCCCCTGCAGTGGGCTTGGCTGACTGGTGCTGAGGGTTTCTGCAGAAGCCCCCTGTGCAGCTGCACCTCTAAGGGCGCTGGTGAGCTCGGCAGACTTTCCTTTCTCGACAGAAACATTTTCTTCCCTTGGTTTGTTTCTGGTGCACAGGGCTAGGGTCATACCCAGGCCTCCCATGTAGGAGGCAAGAACAGCCCAAGGCCAGCATTCCAGGGCCTGGAGGAAGGAAGGAAACACAGATGAGTCTGTGCAACTGTCAGCACTGGCCCGGCGTGTGTGTGTGTGTGTGTGCATGTGCACGTGTGTGGTGGCAAGGGGGTCCCCACGTGACTGCAGAGCTCCCACCCACGCCCCTTCCTCAGTTCAGGGCTCCTCATCTGGAAAACTACCTGATAAACCACTTCCTTGGCACTGGCTGGCATCCTGGGCTGTGGGCAATCCCACCCTGTGCAGATAAAACCCGCACCCTCGTGAGAAGCCAGATAACTGATGCTAGGCTGTGGCGTTGCATAAGGGGGCCAGTAGGCCCGTCAGTCTAGAGCAAGAGCGGCCGGCCCACATCCAGCCTTGTGCCACCAGGAAGAGTGAGCTCACATCTTTTACAAGGCATGGCAAAGACAGAGATGGCCAACTCCGCTGAGACTGCTGAGACTCGAGCGAGCCTAAGCACAAGGGGTTGCCCTGAATCCTGGCATCCCGCCAGAGCCTTGCCCCGGTGAGGCATCATGTGGCAGCACGTGTGTGCCAGCCCACCCGCCGTCTGATCCTGGGTTTGATTGCTACAGGTCTGCTCGGCTGAGGCACAAGGCCTGGCACACAGCCAACCTGGGTTTGGTCCTCAGCACCCCTATGGTCTCCTGGAGCCCCTCCAGGATTTAGGCTGGGCATAGACAGGTATGGCTGAAAACCCTTCATAAATAATTAAATCAGATTATCCTATTTATTTTTAATTATTTGCAGAAGGGGGCAGAGGGAAGAAAAGTCCAGGGCACTTGCCTGTCAGGCAGCCTACCCTGATTCGCTCCCTGACCCCACACAGTCTCTGGAACATGGTGGGCAGTGAAACCCCCCATTCTACAAGGTGTGGCCCAACCCCTACCCCAAAGCTAACAAATCGAGGCCAGAGAGACAGTACCAGGATGAAGGCACCTGCCTTAAGGTAGTAGCAGACAGGGACAGAGCGTGAGAATGGGCCCTACTGCGTTCCCCTCGTCCTTGGCGTGGTGCTGGTTCCCCCAGCCCTGCACTGTGCGGCCACACAGGCCTCCCTGGGCCCCTTCACTGCACCGTCAGCTGCCCTCTCTCAGGGTTTCTCCCACTACCCGCCTCCCCTCCTGCTGACCTGGGTGTCCACACCTGCCACACCCCACCCGAAGATGCTGAGGTCTGGGGACACGTGTCACGACCGTGTCTGGAGGAAGCATTCTCAGGCTGATGCCGCGGCTTTGCTGCTCAGGGCCCGGGCTGAGGAGGGAGTCTGGCTGTCACACGCAGTTCCCTTTTCTCTGCTCTTTAGCCTTCATGCTCAGGGAGCAGGCAGTGCTGTGGCTTGAGACAGCCCAGTGTCCGGGGGAGGGGGGACCGCGAGGCCTCCTGCCTCCCCTGCCCCAGGGTCCGCGGGTCCCACAGCCCCCCACCATCAGTGGTCTCTGCCATTCCCCCACCGCCCAGCTCAACCTACCGGGTGACACTGTGTGTGCTGTGAGGCCTGTGCAGGACTCACCCCTGGGCCCCAGGGCCCAGCGCGCGCCAGCCCGCATCCTCCTCCGCGGCGCTGGCTGCTGTCCTTCCAGGGGCTGTCCATGGAAGCATGTTTCCTTCATGTGTGACCGACAGCCACTGACTCCCTGCCTGGGCATACAGGCTGCCCACAGACCCAGGACGTCGAGGGCTTTTGCTGACTTCCTGTGTCTTGCTGTTCTGTCCCAGGTTTGGGGCTGGCCATGCCGTCACGCTGGTGGGATGGGGCATAGGTGGTGTGGCCATGTGGGAGGGGTGTGGCCTGCAGCCTCCTTCACCTGTGGAGGGAGATGTGGGCCTGGAGGAAGGGCTGCGGCAGGGGCTGAGCAGGTAGGTGTTGTCCTGCCCTGGGGAGGTGACAGTTCCTGGGCAGGGCCCACGGTGTGGTCAGGCTTCAGCACTTAGCTGTCCACTGTTTGCTGGAAACAAATGCTGTGGGCACCAGGCAAACTGCCCTGCCCTACGGCCTCAGAGCTTGGCTATTTGTCTAAGCTGTGACCCCAGGACTTGCCGTACCCAGAGTCCACTGGTCCTCGGCCCATGCACAGGCCCTGTCCCCTGAGGGTGTCCACAGAGCCCCCAGTTGTCATCAAGGGGTCTGAAGCCAGGACAGACCCACTCCTGCAGGCACTTCCCTCTGCCCCCTCCCTCAACAAAAGGCCAGTGAAGAGCTGCTAAGGGTGGGGAGAGGCCCAAGGGCTCCTGTGAGCCTGGCCGCTCACTTCATAGAGGATGGCCAAGGCCTCTGCCAGCTCTTTCCCACCTTCCTCGCACCTGCCAGCGAAGCCTGTGCTCTGCCACCATCCCACTGTCTGTCGGGTGAAGCAGCATCGTGGGGAAGGGCAGGCAGGCCCCCGTCTGCCGTGGTCAGACCACCAGCAGGAAAAACACGTTCCTCTTTACGACTAGAAAAAAAAAATCAAAATATCAGCTTATTAGCACTTGGAAATTGTTGGAGGACATGTTTAGCTAATCTGGGAGTTTTATTGTTTTGCTCACTCCCAGCTTAATCTTATTTAAGCCAATGTTCATTCTAATGAGATCTCTTCTATGTAAACACTGCTAGAGGGTGTGGCAGTTACAGAAGTCACCTTGATTGAATAACTTCTGACTTATACATCTACTAAGACTTCTATGTTTTCTAGATTGGGCACAGCTCCTCTTTATACCCACTGCACCCAACGTGGGACAGTTAGAATTTACCAGGAGACTACCACCCTGGCTACGCTGAGACTAAAGGTAGACTATAGGAAGGATCATACTAGTTTGCTCTAAGCAGGCAAGTATGACCCTTTCAGTACATGAGAACAAGATACTCAGAATCACCCTGGTGCAGATAATAATAAGGACCTTGTGGGTACCATCTAGATTACATGAAGCTCATGAAGTTAAGATGTATTACTTTATATCAGCCCCTCTCTCTCCAGTGTTTTACATAAGAGATAATCTCGGGATTAGTCCTTGGTGTAACCTTTGTTTATACCTTACAATAGGGTGTGGCACTACACTCTGTTTAGGGTTCTTTGTTGGCATGACAACCTCCCGATTGGGTTACTTTGGTGTATATAAGGGGCTGACTTGAGGCCTCTTCACCTTTTACCTTTTGCCTTTTGGCTCCCTCAGCCTTCAGCTTATGGCTCCTGTGGCTTTTTGGCTTTTGGCTTTGGCCTTTTGCTCTTTGGCCTTTTGCTCCTTCTGGGTAGGACTCAGCTCGGGTGACATCCTCTCTCTTTGGTGGGAGACTTAGGCTCTTTTGTATGGTCTAAGTTTGGACCAGAGCTAGAGTTTGTTCATTATATTGGATTGCTGTGGAAGAGGTTTTGTACTATTAAAAGCCATTTTTGGAACTGCACCGGACTCCGTGAGTTTTCATCTTTCTCCCGGCGTCCTCGGAGGTAGAAGACAACCTCTGTCCTGACACTGTCGGGGACCCCCGCGACGTTCCCCGACAGGAAATGTTGGATATTTTTTAAGAATAAAATAGGCGAGTGAGATGGTGACGGGCAGGGGCCGGGGTTGGTCGGGTGTTCAGCTTGACTTGCTGGCCCGCCCGGCTCCCTTCTCCGGCACCACAGCTGGTTCTGAAAAGGACAGACCCAGCACTGACTGTTGCTGAGTGAGGATGCGGGAGTGTCCACAGACGGAGCCGCAAGCTCCAGTTTCGAGCTTGGACTGTCCACACATAAGAATGTCTGCACTGTCCCTCCAGGAGCAGTGCGCAACCCTCTTTCCTGTTGGTAACTAGAAGGGCCGCATTCAGGCTGGGCCAACCCCTCTGCTGAGAAACACCCACCCCCTCATCAGGCCCTGAGGGTTCCTGCCTGGACACAGGCCCTGAGGCCTCTTTCCTGGGCAACAAAGGCAGGTCCACCTGAAGCAGCCCAGTGGGGGTGGTGGGGCGTCCCGAGTACCCCTATCCCTTGGTCTGTGTCTGTCTCCTTGAGTGCTGCTGGGTGGATGGTGTTTTGTAGCTTGGAGCGTGGGAGGTGCTTTCTAGCTGCGCTGTGCTCACCTGGTGCAGGTGGATTGGGCCAGGGGAGTAGCTCAGAGGCCTGCTCTGCACTTCGGTCAGTCAGCGGGCCCCTGCTCAGCCACCGGGGAGTGACCCTGCACCCCTGTAACTCTCTGAGCACTGCCCCAGGGTGGCCCTAAAACAAATAGAAGTGAGATTTCCAGGGGTGCTGAGGGTCTTTTCTCTGGAAAGAGGCAGTTGGCTTGTATGTTGGGCCCCTCTGTCCCAGGGGTGCTGTGTCCCCCTGCTGAGCCCAACTGGGGGGGCCCTGCCCACCGTGGTGCGCTGAGAGCCCCCAACAGGCTCAGGCTGTCAGATTCCTGCAGGGTGAGATCTTGGCTTCACTCCCCTCCGGCAGCCTGCCGCAGAGTGGGGAGTGGGAAGGAGCGTCTTCACACCCAATGGGCCAGGGCCAGGCTGTTACATTTTAAAAATGTTTTGGGCTTCCCGCGCCACACCTGCTGGTGCTCCACGACTGCTCCCGGCTCAGTGCTCAGGGGAGATGGAAGCAGGCCCCCGGCTGCAAAGCCTGTGCTCCAGCCCTTGCAACAGCTCTCCCACCCTGGGGCCAGGCTCTGAACAGCCAGAGGCCGCCCCCTTTTGTCAGTAAGTGCCCTGCCTTAGTGTGTAGTGAGGGCTAAGTCCAGCACCTGGGGACTAGCAGGGCCACAGCGGTGCGAGGACCAGCCTGACACAGGCTCATGGCTCAGCCAGGTCCCCCAGCACCTGCCTCACCTCTTCCAAGGGCTCCGAGCACTCCACTTAGAAACATTCCCAAACAGTGTCTCATTCTCTGCACCAGGGGAATGTCAGCCAGGGAGGGTGGCTGCCTCTGGCTAAGGCCGGGAGAGGGACCTACCGGGAATGCGATTGAGGGTCACCCAGAAATGCTGCCTTTGATGTGCAGACTCTGGGCGCTGGACTTGAGGTGTCCCATACTTCAAACATCCACTCAACAGAGGCTGCCTTCCCGTCCCAGGCAAAAAAAGTGGGAAGGGGAGCTGTCCCCGGTGGCACCTTGCACGCGAGAGATAGCCCCTGGGAAAGCACCGGGTTTAACCCAAGTCCCTCAGACCTTCACTACAGACCTTCCCCTCAGACCACCTCCGGCCCAGACTCCTTCCTCTCCAGCCTGTGGCCAGGGGCAGAAGGGTTCTGATGAGAAAGGGAGCCAGACGCAAAGCTGGGCCTGGGAGGGCAGCCGAGAAGGCGGAGAGGCACTTACACCACTTAGCCGAGAGCAGAAATGAGCGCCCTGGGGGCAGGGGAGAGGCGCCGACGTAACAGCAGATCCACCACTGGCGTTTCATATGCAAATGAGCTGGGGCCGGCCCGGGGCCTGGGCTGTGCTCACACAGTCGCTCCTGGGCACACGGGGCGGGGGAGCAGCAGCGGCCGCAGCCCCAGCGTGGGGGAGCTCGGAGGATGGACCTGGTGCCCAGCACGCTCAGGCACTGAAGGGCTCGGCCAGGGAAGCCGCCTGAGACGCGAGGCCTGCCCGGCGGAGGGCAGCTGCCATCCTCACGGGGTGCCCAGCGCCTGCCCCCCGGTGCGGGAGAGAATGAACTTTTGGAGGTACTACTTTCTGGCCTTCTCTCTGCTCAGTGTGGTCATTCTTGTGACGCTTTACAGTGGCCGCTTGAGCCTGCCAAAAAGTTATAGGCGGCTGAATGAGTCCAACCAGGGGTATTTTCGGGAGCATGTCTGTGACAGCGCCTGGCGGACAAGACGGTGTTCTCCTGGGGCCGGGCAGTGGCCTCACCCCTGGGCAGCGTCCCCTGTAAGGACTACGTGGCCCAGAGCCACTACATCACGGCCCCACTGTCGCAGGAGGAGGCCGCCTTCCCGCTGGCCTATGTCATGGTCATCCACAAGGACTTTGGCACCTTCGAGAGACTCTTCAGGGCCATCTACATGCCCCAGAACGTCTACTGCGTGCACGTGGACGAGAGAAGGCCACCCCCGAGTACAAGGAGTCCGTGGGCCGCTTGCTGAGCTGCTTCCCCAACGCCTTTCTGGCCTCGGGGACCGAGTCGGTGGTGTACGGCGGCTTCTCCCGGCTGCAGGCCGACCTCCACTGCCTGCGGGGGACCTGGCGGCCTCCGCGGTGCCCTGGAAGTACGTGCTCAACACCTGCGGCCAGGACTTCCCCGCTGAAGACCAACAGGGAGATTGTGCAGCACCTGAAGGGGTTCCGGGCAAGAACATCACGCCTGGGGTGCTGCCCCCCGCTCACGCTGTGGGGAGGACCAAGTTCGTGCACAGGGAGCACCGAAGCAAAGCTGGTTCTTTCATGAGGGAAACCAAGACTCTGAAATCCTCGCCGCCACATCACATGACCATCTACTTCGGCACGGCCTACGTGGCCCCTCACCCGGCGCTTTCGTCGACTTTGTCCTCCACGACAGACGGGCTGTGGACCTCCTGCAGTGGTCCAGGGACACCTACAGTCCTGACGAGCATTTCTGGGTGACCCTCAATCGCATTCCCGGTAGGTCCCTCTCCCGGCCTTAGCCAGAGGCAGCCACCCCCTCCTGGTTGACATTCCCCTGGTGCAGAGAATGAGACACTGTTTGGGAATGTTTCTAAGTGGAGTGCTCGGAGCCCTTGGAAGAGGTGAGGCAGGTGCTGGGGGACCTGGCTGAGCCGTGAGCCTGTGTCAGGCTGGTCCTCGCACCCGCTGTGAACGGGTTTGTTGTGATCTTTGACAGTGCTCTGTGATGAGTTTTTCTCAGGAGAGCACATTCTCTGGTGTCCATCCCAACCCTGCCACGTCTCCCTGGGGAGGGGGGGGGGCACGCCGCTTACTTCCCCTCTGCACGTCCACCCATGTTCGCGGCTAGTTTAAGGCCGATCAGAAACCAGGTCTCAGACACCTGGTCCCATCGGTGTGGCTGTATCTGCCCGCAGGAGGGATCCAGAGACGTCACTTCTGGGTGAGGCATCATGCCTGGCGCCTCTTGATTGGATTTGGGGTGAAGCCTTTTTCTCTTGTTGATAGGCTAGTCTGCAGTGGGGCCCGAGTGTGGCCAGGCCCCTGACAGAGACCGGGGTTGGGGGTCCCTTTGATGCCTCCATCTTTCCCATCCTGAAGTTGTCCCGCCGTACCTGTCCGACCTGCCCCAGGGACACCCAGGGCTGAGTGTGGCCGGCGCCTGCATATCTGAAATGCCTCTGAGTGTGGGTGCGCACAGGTCTGCCGCCTCCTGTCAACAGAAACTCAGTCAGCAGACTGAGGCCCTTGGGACCAGGGACCCGCATGCATGGCAGAGGGCCCCGGGCAGTTTATCTTCAGGCAAGGCTGTGGGGTCACAAGATCACAAGATTGGGCTGTTGGGGTTATTCTTTGCTGGGAGATAGCCCAGCCTGAATGTTGGTTCTGCTCCAGCTGGACTGGCTGTTCCGCATCGTTCTCTCTTTGCCTTTTGGGTAGTGGGGTGTGGGGGGAAACAGCCTGCGGCTGTCACGGGCTGATGAGAAAGGTGGGGCCAGGGCCTCCCCAGTGGAGGACCTGTGGTGAGCCCCCGTGAGAGCCTTCTCACGCCCAACAAGGAGAGGCTCGTTTCCTCTTCCCCCCCTCTCTCTCTCCTTTCATCCCTCCCTCTCTCTCCTTTCTCTCTCCTCCCTCCCTCTTCCTCTCTCTCTCCCTCCCACTCTCCCTCTCCCTCCCTCTCCCTCTCCCTCCCTCCCTCCCTCTCTCTCTCCCTCCCTCTTCCTCTCTCTCTCTCCCTCCCATTCTCCTCTCCCTCCCTCCTCTCCATCTCTGTCCCCTTCCTCCCTCTCCATCTCCCTCTCTCTCCCTTTCTCTCTCCCTCCCTTTTCCCTCTCTCTCCCTCCCTGTCTCTCTCCCTCCCATTTTCTCTTTTCCCCCTCCCTCTCCCCCCCCATCTCTCTCCCTCCCTCTCTCTCTCTTTCTCTTTCTCTCTCTCTCTCTCTCTCTCTCTCTCTCACTCTCACTCTTTCACTCTCTCTCTTTGGCAGGGTGGGAGGAGTTGGGCAGTTAGTCCCCGGTTTGGGGGATCAAACAGGCTTGGACACCTTAAGGAAGGCCTGTGCTTTCCCCAACTTTCTCTCTCTCTTTCGCCCCTTTGCCTGTATCTGATGCAGACCCGTAGCCTGAAGAAAGGACCTGGCAGAGAGGATGTCAAGGGCAGGAGGGGAGGGCCGCCCTGCAGGGCTAGTGGGGCCCGCAGTAGTGTGTACGTGGGCTCTGTATGCTGGAGCTCGGTCTGTGTGTGGCACATGTTCCCGAGGCTGTGGTCGGCTCTCCTGACTCTCGGTTCCTGCTCTCACAGAGGTTGGGGGACGGAGCAGGAGCAGATCACAGTCGTGACCGCCCTGCACCGTCCTGGCAGCAAACACTTGCTGCATCTTCATAGCTGACAGCCGACGCCCTGAGGCTGCTCTGCGTCAGCGGTGCCCAGAGCCCTTTCTGCACGCCGCAAGCAGTCTGAGGGTGGTTGGCAAGGAGGTTTGGCCAGGGACCATGACTCTGACCACAGGGCTAACTTCCCTGATGCCACTCCAGCGTGTTGTAATTCCCCACCCAACCTTCCCATCCTTCGCATCTTTTATTTCTGCTTTTTAAAAAAATCAGTCCTTATACTCTCAAGGGCGCAAAAAAAGTTTTCGGTCTGGTGCCGCCTCAGTGGCCAGTGTCTCCCAGAGATGGCTCCCCAGAGGCTGTCCACTCCTACAGTGCCCTCAGCAGACATGTGGGAAGCAGCATGGCCGTGTGTGCAGGCTGGCCATGTCTGTGGGAAGCGGGACATGGGTCTCGGGCAGGCCTGGTGCCCCCCGTGGCACATCTGTGGGCCTTTTCTGGCCAACCTCATCCGAATGAGACATGAGCAGGACCTGTCCTGTTCTCTGCGGATAGGGCCCACCGGGGGGGGGGAGTGCCCCTCTCTCCAGAGTATCCTCAAGTCTGGGCTCGGGTGAGCAGAGGTGGGAGGTGGGGGGCCGTGGGGACCTTTGCCCAAGTGCTCAGGCCCGTGGGTTCCCCGTGGCTCCATCTACCCACTCCTCCTGCTCACGCATCCTCTTCCTGCTGCCCCCAGGCCGGACACCATGTGTGAGTTTGACCTCTGCGTCCAGTGGAGTTTTGCGATGTTCTCTCTGATAACGCCCTCCCAGATGACTGCTCTACTTGGTACCACATGACCAGCCTAGGGGGACAGTCCCCTCTCAGAGGACCAGAGAAGAGGCAGTTAGAGGGAGTAAGAGGCTTGGGTGGAGGCCCCTGGGGCTGGGAAGGATTTGAGAAAAGGTGGCTAAGATATGCCTGGGGGGGGGCGGGGGGAGTTCTCTGTCCTCCTGAGCCTGGCTGGAGGGACGGTCTGGAGGGTCAGGTGAGCACCAGAGTCCCTGACATGTGGGTCCTCCTCAGCCCTCCAGCTGCCGGTGGGGCCGCAGGAATGGGGCGGAGGGTGATTAGGGTGTCAGCCCTCAGCCCAGGTGCCCGGGAGGGAAGGATCCCTGTGAGGAAGGGAATATGAGTCTGATGGACAAAGGGCCGCCTGGGGGGTTGCAGGGCAGGGCTGAGCCTTGGGGCCAGTATGTGCTTCTGTGCAGCGCCCACTCCCTCCCCGGGCTGGGTGGGGCCGCACCTTCCGCATTGCCTCTCTTCCACAAAGGGTGTATTCAGCCGTGCGCTTTATGCTCAAGAGTAGGGATTAGCAGCGGGTTCTGTCCCCGTGGACACACGTCAACAGGGCGTGCTGAGGGACAAGGAACATGGTGTTCAGTGGCCAGAGGGACAGCTCGCTCTGTCCATCTAGAGAGAAATTCTGGGAAGGAGAAAAGTCGCACCAAAAGCAACACTTCCCTGGGCTCCTGTCAGCTCAGCACCCTTTGAAACGGTTCCGTTCTGTGTAGCCTGATGGCATCAGATGCCCAGGTCCTGGGTGCCTGGGATGCACCGGTGTAGCTGGCCCTGGTCTTCTCCGGAGACGAGGGGGACCAGGGGAGACAATCGACTCCTGTGCCTCCCAGACACAGGGCTGTGCTGACCTGCACCCACTCACCTCAGGAAGGGGCCCCAGAACCATGGGTGGGTCTCCCCGTCAGAGTGAAAGCTCCCTGCAGCGGAGGCATCTGAAGGGCCTCCTTCCAGCAGGCCTGCAGCTCCTTGAGGAGCCTCTGTCTCGAGGTGGCGCCTGCCCTTTGCTCTCCCCATGAGGACATTTTTCCAGTTTCCATTCCCATCAGTGGCCTTGGGGTTGGGGAATGGCCTTAAATGACTGTGAGGAGCCTCACTTGGATCTGCTTGGCCCCCAGCATGGAGCCAAGAGAACCCCCTTCAGTGACTGCAGGGTGTGACTTAAAATCCACCTGCGGCCCCCAAACAGCCAGCTGCCATATTCCCACCAGTGCTAGAACACCCCAGCGAAGAGCAGGTCTCTCTGCTTTCGTCCTGCACACAAACGCAGCGTTGCCTTTCAAGCAGCGCCTAACAGCCAGGGAAGTCCCAAGGCAGGTTCTAATCTTCCTCTACAGCCCGATGTCCGATAGCCGCCACCTGCTGGGCTTCCGCCCCTCCTTGGGGCGCCGTGGCTGAGAGTTGCCTGTTGGTGGTGGGGCCAGACCCGCAGGTTCGGTGAGCCCCAGTCCCCACCGCCCCAATTTCAGACTCTTCTTTCGAGCACACAGGAGAGTTTTGGGGGTGGTGGGGGGTGCTGGTGGACAGACAAATCATGCAATGAGAAGAGAGCCACAGAGGTCAATGAGTCACATGTAGTTGGGGGCTCCAGAGTGGGACGCCTTGGAAGGGGCTGGGCACGGAACAGCCGCCCTCGCTCCCACAGTGTTCTGTAGCTTTTCTTGTGAATTGCCCCGTGGGGTGGAGCTGGCTCCAGGCCAGAGCTTGGGCCATGTGTGCAGGGAGGCCCCCCTGGGCACCTGGGAGGGCAGGGGGACACATCAAGCTTATGCCCACCTCCGTGGTTCACGGGCATCAGACCAGAGAATGGCCGTGACTTTGGGAACCAGACTGCGGGGCGGAGTGTGAGCAAGAGGTTTACCCATCCGTGTCTGACAGTCAGGCGGACACTGAGGTGGGGCACGGGCCGACAGCGCTGAGGCCCCTCGGACAGTGGGAGCCCCACGCCGCTCACCTGCGCATGTCCTGAGGCCGTTAGGGTTAGGGTTAGGTTAGACTCTGCCAGAAAAGCAACAGGCAGGCCCGTGCACAGAGGAGGTGGCAGGACAGTGTCCGACCGGGAACAGTGAGTGCACGTAGATGTCCCCACGCAGACGTCTCTGAGGAGGGAAAGACGGGAGTTTCCTCTCACCCCCAGACACAGATGCTCAGTGTGTCAGCTCCTGCCCCGGGGCGAGCAGCTGCTGAGAGTGAAAACCCTTTTACCCACCTCGGCTTTCCAGCTGAGCTGCTTCCTTCTTTCACCCACAGAGCAGCCACCTCCACGCTCAGGCGGGAAGCAGCACGTGTCACGAGGCCCCGTCGGTTCATAGAAACATGGTCCCACACTGGCACCTGGGCGTGCCCAGACACACTGGGTCTTCGTCCTGGCTGCACAGCTTCTCTGCTGAGCCGCTGAACACAGTCACAGAGTCCCCTCGAGGCTGTGGGGGCTCCCCACCAAATCCTGACGATACTTTCCACCCTCCACGCTAGGCACCCGCCAGCATGTGGCTAAGCTCGTGCTTCTGCAGCCTGTGATCTTGAGCAAATCCTTCCGCTCCCCACCTCACTCCCTCAGCCCAGGCTGACGGCACAGACCCCGTCAGACGAGGGCATCTGAGCTCTGCCCAGGGTGACAGCGCAAATCCCGCCCCAATGAGGGCATCTGAGCCCAGTTCAGGCCAACTGGGATAGACTCTGGCTGGCAAGGCATGTGAGCTAAGTTCAGGCTGATGGAGCAGACCTCAGTTGGCGAGGGTCTCTGAACTCGACCCAGTATGACAGCACAGAACCTGGCTAGTGTGGGCATCTGAGCTCAGATCAGGCCGATGGGCATAGACCCCAGCCAGCAAGGGCATTTGAGCTCAGGCTGATGGCGCAGACCCCAGCCGGCGAGGGTATCCAAACGAGTGAGTGACTCTGCCCTTGGTGCCTTCCCACTGTGACTCTGACCAGTCCCTACTCTGGTCCGGTCACCCTGCACATGGCCCCACATGGCTCAGTATAGGGCTTCTGTCTTCCAAGACTAACCCATGGTCACCTGGCCACTGCATGAGCAGTGTCCAGCCACTAAATAGCTGTGTGCCTGGTCCCTGATGGCCATACCTGAGGAGCCGAGGTCCACTGACTGGTGACTGACCACTAGCTTGCTGTCCCGTGGACCCCACAGTAGTGACTAGTGTCTCCACTTACACTTCTGTGACGGAGGCCCTGTTGCTGCATGCCCCTCCTACTGCGACTCCCCGAGTTCCTCAGAGACACCCAACTGTGGCTGATGGTCGTGGCAGCTTGTAGTAGAAGATTCTGAAAGGGAAGCAAAACTCGAACGACCACCTTAAGAATAAGGTCAAGTACCCAGACCCGCCCTGACATGCCATTTGGGATCCTGGGTGTGGGCTGCACTGTGTGGCTGGTATCTCCCTTTGTTCGGGACACCTGGGTCTTATACAGGAGATCACAGAGACCAGGGGCCGACAGTCTCCTGTGCCTCCTGGACACTGGCTGTGCTGGACCTGCACTCCAGTGACCCCAAGTGGGGTCACTTGGCACAGAGACCTCGGCGGAAACCTCAGGCAGAGACCCCAGGCCTCTGTGGCAGGTCCATTTCAGGGTGAAAGGTCCCTGCAGCTGAGGCATCTGAAGAGCCTGTGGCCTGTGTGGAACCTTGCCAAGGGGCGCCTGCCCTTGCTTGTTCCGCCCCGTGAGGACTTTTTTGCAGCCCTCCATCCCATCACCGCCACCCACCTTCCCTACCAATGGGAGAATCTGTTTTAGAGGCCAAAAGTGGTTTTGTTTTGTGTTGGGCCACACCCAATAGTGCTCAGGGCAGACTCCTGGTTTGTGCTCAGGGATGACTCCTGTCCGACCTCGGGGAACCTGGGGGGTGAATCTGGTCTGGGCAGTGCCGGGCCCTCCCTGCGCCCTGTCTCTCCAGCTGTGGGTTTATCTGTTTGTTTTAAAACAGAGCTTTGCATTTCAGCAACTGTTAACAACAGGGAGGGCCTGATTGTCGCCATAGTCCATGAGTCTGTTGCTCCCATGTGTCTGTCATCCCCTCCCAGCAGCTCTGTCTGCTCTCCCTGTGGCTTTTGGGAGCCGCCCAGGCCCAGCCCTGCTGAAGCCTGACCAATGGTGCTGTGCCGAGCCTTCCCACTGTGAAGAGGGAGAGTGAAAACACCTCATTTGCCACTTCTAGGAGCAGCCCCTCAAGAACAAGAAGGGCCTTGTGAGGACGGCTGGGAGACGGGGGAGGGGGAGGCATGGTCAGAGCCCCCTCTCCCCGAGGCTTCACAGACAGTCTGGCCATATTAAACCTCCCTCAAAGCTCAGAAGGCGGGGGCTGGAGCGGTAGCCCAGCGGGTAGGGCATTTGTCTTGGCGCGGCCGGCCTGTGGCCGGCCTGGGTTCGATCCCGGCATCCCATATGGTCCCCCCGAGCACTGCCAGGAGTAATTCCTGAGTGCAGAGCCAGGAGTAACCCCTGAGCACGCCGGGTGTGACCCAAAAAGCAAAAAAAAAAAAAAAAAAAAAGCTCAGAAGGCGGCCACAAGGCTGGTCGGCTGAGAGTGGAGGAAGGATTTAAAGGCAGAAATTCTTTTTTAAACTGCAACCAGGCTGGAAAGATAGTACAGCAACTTGCCTTGCACATGGCTTGCCTTGGGATCCTCCCTGGCACCACACAGGGTCCCCAGGCACCACCAGCAGTGATCCCTAAACACAGAGGAGCCCCCAGACCCCCCATCCTAGATTAAAGTCCAGTCCTACCTCTGTTCTCATACAGGTGGGCGGCCTCTCCGGAAGCTCAGAGGTAGGAGTTGAGAAGCCCCCCACCCCTGGCTTGTGTCACTGGGATCCTCACCCCTGCCCTGCGCTCACATTCCAGCAGAGGGCGCTTACCTGCTCTTCCTGCTGGGAATGTTCCCTGGGCTCCCTTGCCGTTCCCTAAGTCATAGACCCTGAGGATCTCTTTACTATAATTTTTTTTTAATGTCTGGTTTGGAGGCCACACCGGGCTGTGCTCAGTGAGGCAGTGCTGGGGATGGAACCTGCCACACCTGCACCCCAGCCTCTGAGCAGACACCCTTATTCAAGGACACCTGTAGTGACCGGTCCGCTCCTCACAGGTGAAGCAACCGTGGCCTTCGCTCTGGCCTGGCTGGGCTGGAGACTGGGAGCACCCGTGTGTCCACCGGGTGCAGGGTGGAGAGAGGAAGCACCTGGGAAGAGCAGAACCGAAGCTGGGGGTGCTGGGGGACTCTGGGGGCTGCGGTGCTCCAGCAGCTGCCCCTGGGCTGCGGTCAGGCCCCCAAGGGAGAGCAGGTCCACACCCCTAGCTGCTTCTTCTTCGGGCCTAGCTTGTTGGCTGTTGCTCACCCTCCATGTCAATGACTGGTTTTTGTGTCTCTGCTTCCTTCAGCAGTCAGTCCCTCTTAAAACAAAGTTCTGCACCCCGAAGGGAGGGATGGGGGGTGCACATACCCAGGGCTCCTGCTTTCCATGTCAGGCGCCCATGGACAGTGTGTGTTCTGCCCCGCCCCCAAGCTTCTCTGCCTCCGTGCCCAGCCTTGTGCCATGGCCTCTGTGCCGCTGTTGTCCTGGAAGGCGGAGCTGGCCTGAGACCCATCCGTGGGGCAGGGAGGGAGGCCGGCACCATGGACACTAGCCGTGGCACTCACATGCAGTGCAGGTGTGAGCGACCATTCCTCAACGGACTCCGAGGAAAGGGGCGTTCTTGTGCCTGTCTCCAAACACAGCCTCAGTGCTGCCTGTCTGAGGAACTGGGCTTTTTTTTCTTTTGGGGTCACACTTAGGCGATGCTCAGGGGTTACTCCTGGCTCTGCACTCAGGAGTTACTCCTGGCGGTGCTCAGGGGCGAGCATATGTGATGTCGGGGACCGAACCCGTTCGGCCGCATGCAAGGCAAACAAATGCCCTACCTGCTGTACTATCACTCCGCCCCAGGAACTGGGCTTTTAAGCTGATGACTGTCCCGTGCACCTAGCCACGAGCTCCACCACAGACAGAGTCTAAGCAGCCTGGATTCAAAGGCTCATTTGATCAGTGAGCCGGTACCACAGCTGGCCTGAGAAGGCCGGAAACCCCGTGCCGGGCGGTCACTGTGTTCCCCCGGTTGCTCACTGCTCCCTGGCCTCCTTCATCCAAGCCCGGCTTGTGAGGGCCACCTGTGTGGGACTTCAGAGACCTGATTCCATCTGCCACTTTTAGAAAGCAGCCACGCAGCAGGTGACGTGGCACACATTGGTCTTCTCTGCAGCCGTGCCAGCCTGGGATTCTTAGCACACACTGGTGTGTAGAGCCAGTCCTTCGGGACCTCTTGTGCCGCTCTGTCTCCATAAGGGGTGAGGGAGAGCGGGGACCCTGCCCCCCACTGATGCCCGAAGGGAATAGTCCACACCCATCCTTAGGGCTGTTTTGCACATGAGTTATAAAGATTTGCAACCCTGGGGCCAGAGAGATGGTAGAGGGCAGGGTGCTTGCTTTCACCGCTGACCCAGGTTCCGCCATGGACCCTAAGGGTCATCAGGGGTCATCCCTGAGCGCAGAGCCAGAAATCAGCCCTGAGCTGGATGTGGCCCCAAAACTAAACAGCACAATAACAACAACAAAAGAGTTGCAACTTTATGCCACAGGGAGCAGTGGTGAAAAGCTTCAGAGCAATGGCATTGGACACTCACTGGTGGATCTGACGTGCTGAGAGACCAATAGCAGACACCGGCAGTGAGTGGTGCTGAGGGAGAGCACGCCACAGCCCCTGCGTGACAGAGACGCTGGTGTCCACACACACCAGAGCCCCAACACTGCACGGTCCTCCCCAGTGTGGCGTTTCTGCTGCCACAAATCAGTAACAGCTAATGTATTCAGACCAGAAAAATATGTGTTAAACTGCCATGAAGAAATGACGCGTGTCGGTTTGGACGCTTCCATTTTTCACATGTTCTTGAGTTTCTGTTCATTCTATCACTATCACTATCTTCCTGTTCATCATCTATTTGCTAGAGCGGCACCAGAACCCAAAGGCATCTGCCCACTCCAGGAACATAGAGAGCCTCAAACCATTATATTAGGTCATGGGAATGACCTAATATAAATGTTGCTGGTATATGGCATATCAAATACTACACGAGCAGCTTGCCAGGCTTGCCGCGCGGGTGGCATACTCTTGCAGTCTCCTCTAAATAAACCTTGCACCAAAGGCAATTTAGTAATAAATAAGTTTTTATTTTTATTTTGGGGGTCATACCCGGCAATCCTCAGGTTATTCCGGGAGGGAGAGAGGGAGGGAGGGAGGGAGGGAGGGGGAAGTGGGGAGGGAGGGAGGGAGGGAGGAAGGGAGGAAGGAGGGAAGGAGGGAGGGAGGGAGAAAGGGAGAAAGGGAGGAAGGAAGGAGGGAAGGAGGGAGGGAGGGAGGAAGGGAGGGAGGGAGGGAGGAAGGAAGGAAGAAAGGAAGGAAGGAAGGAAGGAAGGAAGGAAGGGATGAAGGAAGGAGGGAAGGAGGGAGGAAGGAAGGGAGGAAGGGAGGAGGGGAGGGAGGGAGGGAGGAGGGAGGGAGGGAGGGAGGGGAGGGAGGAGGGGGAGAGAGGGAGGAAGGAAGGAAGGAAGGAAGGAAGGAAGGAAGGAAGGAAGGAAAGGAAGGAAGGAAGGAAGGAAGGAAGGAAAAGGAAGGAAGGAAGGAAGGAAGGAAGGGAGGGGGGGAGGGAGGGAGGGAGGGAGGGAGGGAGGGAGGGAGGGAGGGAGGAGGAGGGAGGGAAGGAAGGAAGGAAGGAAGGAAGGAAGGAAGGAAGGAAGGAAGGAAGGAAGGAAGGAAGGAAGGAAGGAAGGAAGGAAGGAAGGAAGGAAGGAAGGAAGGAAGGAAGGAAGGAAGGGAAGGAAGGAAGGAAGGAAGGAAGGAAGGAAGGAAGGAAGGAAGGAAGGAAGGAAGAGGAAGGAAGGAAGGAAGGAAGGAAGGAAGGAAGGAGGGAAGGAGGGAAGGAAGGAAGGAGAGAGAAAGCTATCCAGTCTGGGAGGCAGGAAATCCATAGTTGAGTTTCCTTCAACTTCTGACTTCTGGAATCACCAAAACTCATGAAGTCTCCTAGAAGTTCCTGTCTGGGCAGTGTTTGTGCTTCAAGGTGCTGACAGGTGCCATCCCCAGTCACTTGAAGTGACTGATAGGTCTGTGAAGCCGGGTCAGTGGCTCAGGTGCCTTAACCAGGAGGGCTGGATTCCATCCCCACCTGAGCCAACGCCCCTGGGCGTTGTCCCTCAGACAGTGGGAGCCACAGGCCGCCTCGCCTCCCACAGCGTACACTTTCTTTTCACTGACAGACTCCAGCTGGTGATGCTTTGGCACTTGCTTCTCAGGGCCAGTGAGTTTGGTTTGGTTTGTTTGGGGCGCCGCACAGTGGTGCTGGGGGCTGCTTCCAGCTCTGAGCTCAAGTGACTCCAGGCCCTACTCTGGCCTTGTGGGAGCAGGACTGACCCTGGGGTCCTCTGTGTGCCTCTGGCTGTTCCTCCCGTACTTGTCGGTCTCCCGACACCCTCCTACCCTCGCTTTCAGCAGGGAAACTTGAGTCTAACTGTTGGTCACACTGCGAGCCTGAAGAAGAAGCAGAATCGAGGGATCTGAATTTGTCAGGGCTCAGGGAATGTCATCCAGTTTCAAGTGGTGCATCTCCCCCCCCGAAGCGCTCTCCCGGACCCTCAACCCTCCACCCGGAGTTGAGAACGAGAAGAAAGCAGCCAACCGAGGCTCACATCCCAAGGGCATCCCCCTTAGTGAACAAACTGGTGTTATTTGCCCACGAAGGCCGAGCCCCAGGGCAAACATTCCTGAACCCTCTGGGCTTTGGTTTGAGTAAACCAAGGCTTTCTCCTTGAGGATGTTTTCTCGGAGCACACTGGAGTCTCCTTTCTGCCCCTGTCTCCTGAAGGAGGGCACACTTGTCCCTTCTCAGGGTGAACTTGGGGGTCTAGGTGGGAGAGCTCGGCTCCTTGGGCCTGGGACCCCACCCTCGAGGTGTCACACCCGCACCTTTGGCCTTCTCCCCTGCCCCCGGTCGTGGTTGTGTTCACCTGGGCCTCACACTTTCTGGTCGAACACACGTTGCTCCCTGGACCCCCAATCGCAGATCTGCTGGGCTGCACCCAGCCTTGGGAGTGAATAGGATCCAGCCCGTGACCTCATCCCACAATGCCAGTACTCGAGCACCACCCAGCATGCCCTGGGCCCACTAGGTGCTTTCCCCAGGACTTTTGGGTCAAGGTCCCTATGCAGAACAATGGATTTCCTGCCTCCCAGAGAGAAAAGACAGTTTGAACTTGCTTTCCCGTTGCCAGCGCTGTAGCCTCTGGTTCTGAAGAGGTGAGACTACTCACTTGCTGCTGGGACTGTGTTGGTTGTTTGCCTGTTTGGCTTTGGGGTCACACCCAGCTGTGTGCAAGGCTTACTCCTGGCTTTGCATTCAGGAATTACTCCTGGCTGGGAACCATATGGGAGGCCCGGGGTCAAACTCAGGTGGGCCCCATGCCAGGCAAGCCCCTTCCCACTGTGCTATCACTTTGGGTCCCTTGATATTTTCATTTGGGGGGGCCTTGCCCACCTGTGCTCAGGCAGTACTCCTGGCCGAATGCTCAAGTAGCCATACGGCTCCAAGGTGCGACCTGGTGGGCCTCCCCTGGCTCAGTATCTGCTCAGCGCCTGACCGGTTCTCTCTGCCCCTACAGTACAGGCAGCTTTGTTAGCAGGGTGGGATTTGGGCCTGGCTGTAATGCTCACTGGCCTGTGGCAGCCAGTGCTCGAGGATGTCCCAGCTTTACATGGGTCAGCACAAGGGTCGAGCCGAACCCCGACCCCTGAAAGCATGTACCCAGGCCTCAGCATCTCCCTGGCCCCAGGACAGTGGCCAGGAAATGCTTTCTAGACCAGAACAGCTGGTAACTGGCACATCACAGCGAGCATACTGAGTGCAACTTGCTTCTCTGTGTGTGTGTGTGTGTGTGTGTGTGTGTGTGTGTGGGTGAGAGAGGGGGAGGGTACTTCCGGGGACCTGGGAGGAGCCAGAGGTCAGCATCACTGGCTGGGCCCTCGTCATTCTGGGTACAGCTAGGGGTGCAGCCCCCAGTGGGCACAGGGCCAAGCCAGCTGGGCTTCCCTTGGCCAGTCCCCATCCAGCCCCCACCTTGGGGCTCCTGGCATAGGACAGGAAGTGGGACTTTCCCGGGGAGGGGCGGCACGCTGAGGGGGTCCTGGAAGGGTGTCCCGCACTGCACCTCAGGCACACGCAGGCCTTGCCGAGCCCCAGCCCTGCTTGGTTTGAGCAGGGGCCCGTGGAGTCTCCTGGAGCTGCCCCGGGGTGGGGGGCAGGCTGGAGCCCCGGTGGTTGCAACAGGACCAGCTGCCCCTGCACCCCTTCTGAAAGGGTCTCCCCCCACCCCACCAGGAGTGATTCCTGAGCATCATGGGTGGGGCCCCAAATCAAAATTTTAAGAAGTCATCTTTTCCCCGAAACACTGATTAACATTTCTGCTGAGGTCTACGAGGCTGAGGCCTGTTTGGCGCTAGGAGGTGGTTCCTAGGTGTGACGTGGTTAGGACTTGGGCAGCACTTGATTGATGCAGTTTGATTAACAGGAACTATAAGAGCAGAGTCTAAGTATCAATGTAAAGGAGCCCCTTTGAGCTGTGTATCTTGGGGGTGGGAGGGTTTCCCCAGCTGGTGTCACAGGCAGCCGGTGGAGCCAGGCCTGAGTGAGGTGCTGGGACCTCTCGGTGTTCCCGGCGCAGCGTTAGCTCTGCAGGCCACGCTGTCTCCAGAGGGACGGAACGTGTTTCCGAGAGAGCTCGTTGTGGTGATGGGTCTGATGAGAGTGGAGGATGGAGCAAACACATCTGGTCCTTGTCAGATGTCACAGTAAGATGCTTTAGGTCCCGCTGATGTCGGCTGCCATGCACCGAGAAGCCGGCCTGGTTCTCCTTGCTTGGAGATCGCCTTGTCCTGCTGCTGGGGCCTAGTCTGGGCCGTGTTCTCAGCCCCTTCTAAAGGTCTGCTTGGAGCACATGAAACAGCTTCTTTCTGGACAGGCAAATAGTAAAATGAATTTTCAGTGCTGGAATGCAAATGGGTGGAAGGGCTGCACCATGGTCTAATACTCACATTTACTTATAGGCAAAGCTATCAGGCCTGGGTGCAGGAAAGCAGCTGGCCTGGGGAGCTGCTCTCTGCAGGGAGGCTGCGTGCTGGGCTGGGCTGCTCTGCAGGAGGCTGCGTGCTGGACTGGGCTGCTCTCTGCAGGAAGGCTGAGTTCTGGGCTGAGCCCCTCTCTGCAGGAAGGCTGAGTTCTGGGCTGAGCTGCTTTCTGCAAGAGGCTGCAATGCTGGGCTAAGCTCCTCTCTGCAGAAAGGCTGAGTGCTGGGCTGGGCTGCTCTCTGCAGGAGGCTGCAATGCTGGGGCTGGGCTGCTCTCTGCAGGAAGGCTGAGTGCTGGGCTGGGCTGCTCTCTGCAGGAGGCTGCAATGCTGGGCTGGGCTGCTCTCTGCAGGAAGGCTCCACAGAATTCCCTTTTCCTGGAGCCCTTGGTGGATCCCTACTGCAAGTCATCAGGCAGCTCTGAGCCATCAGGCAGAAGAACCAGCTTTATTTGAAAATGCACTTTTACCTATTGAACCCCGTCCTGCAGCCCTCAGGGGCCGGGGCAGTGTTTCAACCTTGGCTGCGGTTGCTGAGGAGCCCAGAGGCAGTGGCCCTGGCGTTGCTACTTGAGCATAGAGGCCTCTATCTACCTCGGAATCACGCTGTGGCCCATAATGATGTCCCTAAAGAGGGAGGAAGTGGGAGGCGAAGGTTTGGGCCACTCCTGGCGGTGCTCAGGGACTGTACCTGCCTCTGCTCTGGACTGATCCCTGGGGGTGCTGTTGGGGTGCGGCGGTGGGGTCTGCACAGCACCTCACCTCCTGCACGTCTAGAGACGAGCCGACCCCGGGAAGGTCTGTGGCAGCACGTGCTGCTTTGGGCACTCATCTCGGCCGCTGCTTCCCCACTGGGGCGTATTCGTCTCCTTTGGCCCCGCTAACCGTCACCCCCACCAGCAGCTGCTGTCTGAGCCTGCCCTGGGTGTGCGGGCAAAGGCAGGGCACCTGCCGCCGACTTCCTCTCCTGGAGTCCACGCCGGTCCTGTCCCTGCTTTCTCCCATGCCTGCAGACAGCTGACCCTCCCCACTGTGGGCCTTCCTCCAGTTTCAAGCGGCAAAGGCCAGGAAAGGCCACACTCACCGCCTAGCCAGTGCTGGACGGAGCCTGTGGGCCCTTCCCCGCTCCAGAGGAGTGACCTGAGCCGACCCCACCTCCCGCCATGCCACCAGGGAAGGTGGGCGTGGAGTGTCCCTGGCAGTGAGTGCTCCCAGCCGTGCTCCCAGCAGCCTTGCTCTCGCTGCCACTCCCACAGAGGGAGGTGAAGCCAAGTACCCTGTGCCCGGAGTTCTGGTCCGTGGGGCAGGGAAGCGGCTCACCATCCCTTGGGCACAGGACTTCCCGTGCCAGTTCCCCAGGTGTCCTGATACTGGATAAAGCCAGCTGGACACTGGCTGGAAGCCCCCGAACTAGGTAACCACAATCCGAAGGTGCGTCCATACCCTGGGGAAGCTTTGATGGGAGCAACAGAGCAGGCCGATACGCCTGTGCCGAGGGCGCCCACCCCCCTCTTGACTGCCTCTCTGCGCAGACATGGTAGGCGTGTCCTGCAGGGGCGGCCCGGGCAGGACGGGCATCTGCTCCAGCTGTTGTTTTCCAGCCCCTGCAGCTTCATGGCCTGCTTCACTCTCCTCCTCCCTGCAGATGTGCCGGCGCCATGCCCAACGCTTCCTGGGCAGGTAACCTGAGAGCCATCAAGTGGATAGACATGGAGGATAAGCACGGCGGCTGTCACGGTGAGCCCTGCGCGGGCATGGCGGGCACAAGCACGGTTGCCCTGGGCATGGACACTGGTCCCCCTGGGTGCCTCCTAGAGACGGGGCTGCTCTCCCCCTCCCTCTTATCTCTCTCAGGAAGGCTCTCCCCCCTCTCTCTCTTTCCCCTTCTCTCTCCCTCTCCCTTTCCCCCTCCCTGCTTCCCTGACCCGCCCTCTTCCTGTGCCTTTCCTGTGATTCCTGGTTACCCTCAAGACTTTGATTCCCCTTGACTCCTCTAACGGGTCTGTCTCAATGGCTGTGGCCTCCACGGTCCTGGGGAGATGGAGGGAGGACTTCCCTGGGCTTTGGGGGAGCACCATTTGCCTTGAGTGCAGGCAGTGCTCATCCATGCAGTGAGGCCGGCCGTGCCATCCCTGAGCCTCCGGCCCTCCCCGGCCTATCCGCCTGTCCCAAATGCCCACGTGGACACTTGCATGCATGAGCTGTCCCCTCCCCACATGCAGCAACCCGACCCTGTGTGACCTGCCCCGGCCAGCACCTCAGGCCTGAGGCATCAGGACCCAGCCTGACAGCACAAGGGAGCCGGTCCTGGTCCCTCCTGGGGCTCACTGCCGCCTCCGCAGGGACCAGTCACCACATCAGCTCTCCCCGCACCTGCTCACACATCCATGGCCCCCCAGGCCACCCGACCTGTCCCTCACAGGGACCTGGAACTCCAGCTTCTCCCTCCTCACGGGGTCCCAGGACCCGGCTCTCCCCTCCACCTGGCCCCACTCCCACTGGCCCTGCCCTCTGTCCTCTGACAGAGGGGCAGGAGGTTTGGGGACTCTGAGGCCACCGTCAGAGCACTGGGCTGGGGTGTGCAGTCTGCGCCTGCCTTCTCACAGGCTCTGTCCGCTGCCCTAACTGCTCCTCCTGTGTCTGGGGTGTCAGGCTCGAACCCGGGCTCCTGCATGACTCTGTGCATTTGTGCTCAGAGCTGGTCCCCACCTGCCCCTCACCTGGCATGCGCATTCCGAGTCCCCAGTGTCCACTCGCCCTCCCGCCCGTGCCCTGTGGTGCTGTGTCCCCCAAACGCCCACTCCCCCATCCCCCCAGAACAGCCGCTTCCTTTTCCCTGCAGGCCACTACATGCACGGCATCTGCATCTATGGCCCCGTGACCTCAAGTGGCTGATGAACTCCCAGAGCCTGTTTGCCAACAAGTTCGAACTGTCCAAGTACCCGCTGACCCTGGAGTGCCTGGAGCTGCGGCTCCGCCAGCGCCGCCCTGAACCAGAGTGAGGTCCCGCTGCAGCCCAGCTGGGCCTTCTGAGCCGGGGCCTGCACCACCGCGACTGCCGAGGGAGGCCCTCGGGACCCCCAGAGCTTGGGGACCCCGGGCTGACACCAGTACACGGTCACTCAACTGCACATGGCCTCTCACCCGTATATAGTCACTCACCAGTACACGGTCACTCACCACACACGGTCAGTCACCATAAATGTCACTCATCTGCACCTGGTCACTCACCCCATACACGGTCACTCACCTACACACGGCCACTCACTGATTCATGGTCACTCACTGGTACACAGTCACTCCCCCTACACAGTGCACCGCCTGCATGCAGTCACATACTGGTACATGGTCACTCACCACACACGATCAATCACCCTGTACATAGTCACTCACCTGTACACTGTCAGTAGTCTATACACTGGTCATTAGTCACTCACCTGTACACTGTCAGTAGTCTATACACTGGTCATTCACGTGGTACACGGTCACTCACCCATACACTCAGTCACTTACCCTTGTACATAGTCACCTGTACACTGGTCAGTAGCCTATACACTGGTCACTCACCTGTATACTGGTCAGTAGCCTATACACTGGTCAGTAGCCTATACACTGGTCAGTAGCCCATACTCTGGTCACTCACCTATATACTGGTCAGTAGCCTATACACTGGTCAGTAGCCTATACACTGGTCAGTAGCCCATACACTGGTCACTCACCTATATACTGGTCAGTAGCCTATACACTGGTCAGTAGCCTATACACTGGTCAGTAGCCCATACACTGGTCACTCACCTATATACTGGTCAGTAGCCTATACACTGGTCAGTAGCCTATACACTGGTCAGTAGCCCATACACTGGTCACCACCTATATACTGGTCAGTAGCCTATACACTGGTCACTCACCTATACACTGTTACCCATACACTGGTCACCTGTACGTGGTCGCTGACTTTGTACACTGGTCATTCTCTTGTACTGGTCACTAACCCTGCACACTGGTTGGTCACCCTGTACCTGGATAGCTGCCGTCCAGTGGCCCACAGCCGCGCCTCCAAGACCACTGACCAGGAGCCGCGGTGGTCAGGGATGCGGCCCAGCTCTCAGGAAGGATGTGCCGCCCACCTGTAGCCTCCCCATACCCCAGCACGCATGTGTGTGGACACGCTCCCTAGGGTTCACGTCTGCTTTCACCCCAAGACTGGCTTTTGTTTGTGCCCCTATGCTGGCCTCTCCTTCCCATCCACTGTCCAGCTCTTGCAAGGTATAATGTTCTGAGGCCCGAAAATACCCACACTGCGGCCTGGTGCCAGCAGTGGAGACCAGGGCTGCCCGGGGAGTCCAGGAACCTGTGGTCTCTGTTCCCAGCCACACCTGGAAGGGCAGGGCCTGAGGCGTCATGGGGTGGGGCCTCTGCCGGGTCATCATCCTCAGGGTCATCCTGCAGATGCATGCGGGATGAGGACAGAGCACTCTGGGGCCAGTGAGTCAGAGAGAACCCCCACGGAGGGGGAGCCCGAGAGTGCCTCTGCCCACCAGCTCCTATCTGGGCCTCCAGCTAGACACCCCGGGCTCCCCTTTCTCAAGCACTCCTTTCTCCGCAGGGAACAGGTGAGGCTCAGGGCTGTGGACAGCCCGCCTGCATGCTCAGGGGTCACCCCAGCAGGGTCTGGGGGCCATGCAAGCCAGGGATGGAACTGAGACAATCTCGTGACAGCACAGCCCACCAGGCTCTGCAGCCCCCTGTACTGGCCTTTACTTCCTTTCCTGAGGCAGGAGACAGAGAATGGGGAGGGCTGAGGCCTGTGTGGTAGAGCCAGAAGGAAGCTTAAGTGTCCCGAGCCTTGGGGAAAAAGTGAGTCCCCTTTTGTTTGCCTCAAATTCTTTGAGGTTCTTGATATTTATTTATTCTAACGGAAACGATGACAGTGAATTAATGAATGCAATCTTTTTTGTAACGATGACAGTGAATTAATGAATGTAATCTTTTTTTTTTAATTATGTCTCTTCAATGTTAATCAGTTGAAAGAGAATGGCTTTGAAGTCTGACCTTTTCTCCTGATACTGAAAACAGCTAAGAGGTCATGGGAAGTGGCCGGCGGGGAGGAACCCCCAGGGCTTAACAGCTGACCCTCTGGACCCTTGGAAGGAACTGACCACGCCACAGACACTGAGGGTCTTGGCCTGCAGGAGAAGCATTTCTGGTGTAGATGTTTACAGGTTTGTGCTGGGTCTCTCAGGCACGGACAACTGGAGGCAGGAAGTGCCTAGCGTGGGCTCGCGGGAGGCCAAGGACACCGGGGCCCACCTTGTTTGCCAGCTGTTCCACGTGGTCTCAGAAATAAATCAATGTGTCTTCTCCCTCTGTGAGTCAATTGTGTGTTTTTCTTTGATGATTAACAGCCATTCCGGGCACACTGAGCAAGGTAATGGTAGCATTTCAAAGAATATAAGTGCATGTGCTGCTGTTTGAAAATCATGGTCTGTGTTTGCGGTGAGGCAGCAGCTGGATCCCCCAGAGCCCCCATTGTGGTCAGCGTTTGCTCACTGCCCGGCCCCAGCCAGGGCTCTGCTCCAGCTCCCTGCAGGAACTGCCGTCGGTACCATTGGAACGAGTCAAATGTCCCCATAACGTCTTTTCTCCGTTTATTTGCAGTGTCAATATGTGTGTGTGTGTGTGTGTGTGTTAGATTCTCATGTGTGTTCTCACTGACGTATCACTGATGGCTGCAGGACAATGAGAGTTTCGTGATTCTTGGCAAGGTTCCAGTGCTCCCTCATCTCCCCCTCCTCCCCTGCTGGGGGTCTCCGTATTCTCACCTGCTCCAGAGTTTCCTTGTTTGGGTTGTTGTCGGGATTCCCCACCCCTGGACAGTTTGTTTGCTCTAGTTACTCATATTCCTCATGACTGAAACTATCTGATATTGGCTTTCTTTGGGTTTGTCTTTGAGGCCACACCTGGCACTGCTCCACTGCAGGGCTCACTCCTAGCTCTGTGCTCAGAGATCACTCCCTGACAATACTTGAGGGACCACATCTGGGGCCAGGGATCAAACCCAGGCTGGCCAAGTGCAAGACAAACGCCCTAAGCCCCTCCCCCCAAGACACACACACACACACACACACACACACACACACACAATCTGCCCAGCCTCACTGCCTTATGTCACCACAGTCACCTCCAGATTCATCCATTTTGTTAAGAAAGGCAAAATTTCAGCTTTTCATGGCAGAGCCAGCTCTGGTGGGGGCGTGGCTCTGGGTCTTGCCCCCATCATCTCCGGGTGGCGTTAATCAAGCCTTGGCCAGTGAGCAGTGCTGATCGATACAGAGGAAGTACAAGCCCTTTGGGTTTGTATTTTCTTGCTGCTGAGGTGAAGGCCTCTGAGCCGGGATTTCCCTGCTCTTCCTGTGGTGGCGCCATCTTATGTCTCGGGGTCTGGTGTCTGAGTCTTTAATCCATTCCGAACACGGGCTGTGTGTGATTGTGTGTATACACGCATGAGTGTGTGTGATCGTGTGTGTAGGACTGAGTGGTTGCGTGTCATAAGGCAGCAAGTAAAGCAGAAGCAACGCCATGACAGGCTGCAAAATAAAGTGAAGCAGGCCCAAAGTTCTGTATCCTGGGCAAAACCACCAAGGCCAAGGCCAATTTTGATGCATGGGGCACCGGCCCATAGGGAACAGGGTGAAAAGTCCCTGACCGCAGCAGAAGACAACGGCTGGAGCGAGCCAATCAAACTAGGCCCCTATCCGAAAGTGTGCTCACTACAGATTCTGGGGATTATTTATAAAATGTGCTCACGTAACTTAACCCTATATAAACTGCTTCTTGTTTTGAGGCGAGGCCCCTGTCAAGACTCCACCGTGTTGGGTGATACTTGGACCTTAGCTCGAGCTAGCATTAAAGTTCTCTTTGCTTTGACATTACTTGGTGTGGACTTGATCTTTCACCCCCGGGGATCCGGACTCTGGGCGTAACAGTGTGACTGTATGTGCGTATGTGATTGTGTGTGATGGTATGTCATTGTGAATGCTGGTGTGATTATGTACATCTGTGTGATTGTGTGTGTACTGTTCAGTAATTATGAACCTTCTTTTGCAGGTGATTCTCCAGTTTCTAACACATACACCAACACACACACACACATATTAAAGAGGCTAGTAAAGGTCAGTTCTGCCAGAGGGCCGGGAGATGGTGCAGACGCTGAGCACGTGCTCTGCATGGAACCTGGGTGCCGGCCCTGGGCCTCCAGCACCTGCGGTGTGACCCCCAAAACAAAGGGACATTTCACGTACAGAGCGAGGGGGGGGGGGGGGGTTCCTCTAGGTTCTCGTGCCACAATTGACAGGGTCAGGGGTGCACAGGTGAGGGGCTCAGCACCCAGATCCCCAGCAATCAGCCGGGTGGACAGACAAGGTCGGGGTCAAGTGCAGTGTGCTGGGGAGCCTAGGCATGGAAAGGGCAGCTTATGCGCCGCAGGGGAACGGCTAGGGGACAAGCAGGTCACACGGCTGGCCCTGAGCGAGTGGCCGGCGAGTGTCAGGCCATGGGAGTGAGACGCCTAGGAGGAGAGTGACCCCGGAGGGGCTCCCACAGAGCCCGAGCGAGGAAAGAGGAAGGGCCAGTGGGTAGCCAGGAAGAATTGGTCTTCCTTGCGAGTGGTCACTGCAAAAGGGCCTCTGTGACCAGCACATTCTCGTTTGCTGTGGGGGAGACAGTCACTGAAATTCTGCACTAGGCGGGAAAGTCCCCCGCCTTGGCTATGGCACGGAGTGGGGCAGGGCAGCGGACGGGGCAGACCGCGGTCAGCAACGCCCACAAACATAAAATGGGGGCGAGAACTTTCTGCAGACTGTCCATTCCTCATGCACCCGACAGGCTGTCACTTCACAAAGCACTTCCAGATCCTTCTGCCACGTCAGTGTCGCCTCAGTGCCGAGGGGCCACGGGCATCTGTGGAATTCAGCGGCTCCCAGAGAAGCCTGGACCTTCCCCAGCGCTCCCCTCCCTCCCTGCCCACCCCTTCTCTTCTCCTCTCCTGTCCCCTCTCCAGTCCCCGAGAGAGCTCAGAGGCCGCCTGCCAGTCTCTCAGTAGGTGTGGCCACCAACAAACCCTTGAGCTGTGGATGGTTGCAGTGCCCATGCTGGGACGAGCCAGGCTGGAGCCCCAGCCCTATATAAGCAGTGCAGTGAGCGTGAGAAGGGGGGTTGTGATGAAGCCCCTCTTCCTTTGGGGTCCCCTCCAGGGCGTCAGAGTGAATCTCCGAGGGGCTGCCAGCACACTCACCTCCCACAGAACTCGGAGCTCCTCCATGCTCAAACCAGGGCTCGGAGGCCAGAGACCCAGCTCAGTGTGGAGGCCACTTACTGCCCAGTGGCCCACAGCAGTATGCAGGGGCAGCGCCTGAGTACTGCTGAATGTGCCTCCAAAAAGCAAACGAAGGTTTAGATTTGCAGCAACCAATAATGCGTGTAGCAAAGCAAACAAACAGAGTGTGGAGGCCAGAGCGATAGCACAGCAGATTGGGCGCTGGCCTTGCACACGTCTGGCCTGGTTCATTCCCCAGAAGCGCCCATATGTCACCTGTGTACTTCTAGGTGTGATCCTTGAGCACAGAGCCAAGAGTAACTCCTGAGCACCCTCAGGGTGGACCCCCACAGAAAGAGTTTTAAAGGACACATATTATAAATGACTTAAAATAAGTTGGGGCTAGGTAAATGCCCTACTCGCTGTGCTGGCCAGAGTGATAGTACAGCAGGGAGGGCGTTTGCCTTGCCGGTTCCATCTCCAGCATCCCATATGGTCCCCTGAGCACTGCCAGGAGTAACTCCTGAGTGCAAAGCCAGGAGTATCACCAGTTCAGAGCCTAAACATCACCAGGTGTGATCCAAAAAAAAAAAAAAATTGGGGCTGGGAAAGGCTCTTAAAGAAGAGAAGTTTTTTTTTTTTTTTTTCTTTTTTGGGTCACACCCAGCGATGCTCAGGGTCAGGGGTTACTCCAGGCTCTACACTCAGGAATTACTCCTGGTGGTGCTCGGGGACATAGGAGATTCTAGGGATCAAACCCAGGTCGTCTGCGTGCAAGGCTCAAAGAACTTTGTATGTGGGGAGGCCTCGGTTCAGTTCCAATGCATCATGGTTCCCCGCACACCGCCAGCTACTAACCCACCGCCAGATGTGGCCAAAACTAAAGGAAAACTGCATCCCCAGCTCCCATCTGGCCCCACTGCGCCCCCTGTTGGTAGCCTCGGTTCTGTTGGCAACAGGCCGGATTTGTTCCCATAAGCCACAGCCATCCAGGTTCTTTGTCTCCACTGACCTCATGCGTGGCCATGGGTCTTTCTCCTCCCAACCGACTTCACTTAACATGACCCCTGCCAGGTCCATGTATGAGATAGAAAAATGCAGGGTTGCACCTTTTCGATGACTGAGCAGTATTCCATTGTTGATAAATCACAAAATCCATCTCCACACATCTGTCATTATGTTTCTAGAACTTGGCTCTCGTGAATAAGCTCTACAGAGAACACAGCAGTGAGTGTGTCTTCAGAATCAATAACGGACCTGAGAGACAGAATAGAGGGAGGGCACTTGCCTTGTATCGCTGCTGACCCCAGCTCAATCCCTGGCACCTCATATGGTACCCTGAGCAGAGCCGGGAGTGAGCCCTGAGCACAGAGCCAGCTGTCAGCCTTGAGCACAGAGCCAGGAGTGAGCCCTGAGCACAGAGCCAGCTGTCAGCCCTGAGCACAGAGCCAGGAGTGAGCCCTGAGCACAGAGCCAGGAGTGAGCCCTGAGCACAGAGCCAGGAGTGAGCCCTGAGTACAGAGCCGGGAGTGAGCCCTGAGCACAGAGCCGGGAGTGAGCCCTGAGTACAGAGCCAGGAGTGATCCCTGAGCACAGAGCCAGGAGTGAGCCCTGAGCACAGAGCCAGGAGTGATCCCTGAGCACAGAGCCAGCTGTCAGCCTTGAGCACAGAGCCAGGAGTGAGGCTGAGCACAGAGCCAGGAGTGAACCCTGAGCACAGAGCCAGGAGTGAACCCTGAGCACAGAGCCAGGAGTGAGCCCTGAGCACAGAGCCAGGAGTGAGCCCTGAGCCCAGAGCCAGGAGTGAGGCTGAGCACAGAGCCAGGAGTGAGCCCTGAGCACAGAGCCAGGAGTGAGCCCTGAGCGCAGTCAGGAGTGAGCCCTGAGCACAGAGGCAGGAGTGAGCCCTGGGCACAGAGCCGGGAGTGAGCCCTGAGCACAGAACCAGGAGTGAGCCCTGAGCACAGAGCCAGGAGTGAGCCTGAGCACAGAGCTGGAAGTCAGCCAAGAACACAACTGGGTATGGTTCCCCCAAAACAAAAGTGTCTTGTATGCCCCCTATGCACACAGCCTGCTTTAGAAACATGAGGCAGATGCATGAGAATGGGCCAGAGGGAACTGAAGCCCCAGGTGTGAGCTGCCTGGGCTCTGGCCAAAACCTCTCTGGCCCTGCGGGGGTGCAGGCCTGGGCGCAGGAGAGGCACAGCCCAGGACAGGAACGCCCGGGAGGCCTGAAGGACGGAGGAAGCCAAGCAGTTCAAGAACAGTGTTCCCAAGCCTTTGACACGCTGTCCTTCTCGGCGAGAGAAAGGTCACCACCGTGTATCCCTGGCTGTCGAGGGACCCTGGGCTGGATCCGATCCCCACACAGCCTCCAGTGGTTCTCTGCCCCCTCCCAGCCCCCAGGGACAGCAGGGAAAGTGAAATGCACTCATGGTGTGGTGTGACTCTGGCACAGGCTTTGTAGGGGAGAAAATTCCCCACCGCCAGGTGGTCTCTTGGGAACAACTATCATTTCCTGGGGGAGCCCTGAAGGCCAGGTGGGCTTGTAGCAGCCTCTGGTCAAGGTCAGGACCCTTGATCTGGGTACTGGGGAGCAGCTAGAGAGAGGGTCCAAGCAAGCAAAGGCACTTGGTTGTGTTGGGTCAACCAGATTCCCTCCCTTCGCTGCATGTGGTCCCTGAGCACCGCCAGGGGGTCACTCCTGAGTGGGAACAGCCCCTGGGCACCACTGGGTGTGGCCCTACAGAAAAAAAGAATCCCTTTAGTACCGTGGGTGGAGCATCTGCTCAGACCTGCAGGTAGCCCCCAACTCAACACACGTGCTTAGTCACTAGCTGGTCTGGAGGGACCAGCCCTCACACAGGGTCTCCCTCAGACAGGGCTTCGTTTTGGCAGGGCTGAGGGAGGTAAGAGTGGGTGGCCCCAGCATGCCTGGATGACCTGGGCCTTGCACCTGGTTCTTGGCCCCCAGCTTGGGCTACTCAGATCTGCAGTGCCGGGGCCAGGTGACCAGGGCCACACCTGGTGGTGCTTGGCAGGGTATGGGGTGCTGGGGGGTCGGCTCTGGGCCCTTGCCAGGCTCACTCCAGCCCTCTGAGCCATACGCCACCCCCCACTCTCCATCCATCATGAAGCCTTGGGGGTGCCTCGGGTCCACTCTTGATAATTCAATGGTTTGCTCCCCAAAGCTGCACCCTCACTTCTCAGCTGCCCTTGGCTGCCTTGCTGGCAGTCTGGGTACCCAGGCTGCAACCTCACCTGGACAGGCAACAGGGAGCAAAGCTGGTAAGATGGGCAAGGGTGGGGGGGCTCATAAAAGGGTCTTGGGGAGGATAGGTGGACTCAGGCTGGGCGATCCTTGGGCAGAGGGGACCAGACAGCCTGTTCTGAGCTTGGTTAGCCCCCACCACGCCAGCCCCAGGGATGGTCCCAGAAGATCAGGCCACAGTGCCCCCACAGAGACCTGACCGGGCTGTCTGAGAGGCCCCAGAGTGCATGCGGCCACCCTAGGAGATACTGGCCACTGGGAGGGTGGTGCTAGTAACCTCATGTGCGGGACGGGAGGGCGGGGGACTGGTGTTTTTTTTCTAAAAAAGGTCGTACTACCTTCATTAAGTTTTAGAACCTCTGATCTAACCCAGCATTTTGGCCTCCGGCCCTCCCCAGGATATTCCGAGGGACCTCTGGTGAAAATCGTGCATATGGGGACCAGGGGATGGGCTTGGGGACTACCAGTAGGACAGGCGGGGACACAGGGCAGAGCAGCTGGAGGGGCCTGGCTGGGAACAGGCCAGCGACCAGTGAAACCCATCATCATCACCTGAACTGCTGCATTCCCTCCCTCCCAGGGTGCTTCCTGCTAGAGCTCAGTGTCCAGGAGCACCCGCTGTGCTTTGTAGCCTGGGGCCACACCGGCTCAGTGCTCAGTGTACAATAGACCATGCACTGCCCGGGATGGAACTGGCCTCCGGCCTTAGAAGCTGCGCTCAGCCTGTGCCCCTGTGGTCCCTCGGGAGCAAGCATGCATCAGCTCACCCTGGAGGGCACAGGGCCAGGGGTGACTCATTTAGAAAATCAAACCATTTGCCCCCCTTGATGCCAGAGAGAACTACATCCTCCTGATCTTGGGACGAGCAGACAGCCCCTCACCTGCCCGCCCCAAGAAAAACGGTCGCTTTTCCCTTAGCAATAGGAGCCAAGCTGAGGTGACTGCTCGCTGGCTGAAGGAGCCCATCCACGCCCAGGTGGAGGCGCCTCCCTGGACCACCCTCCGCGGAGGGCAGAATCTTCTTGCGGGGACATACTCCAGACCACATGACACACACCTGCCGCAGGTACACCAGGTCTCAATCCAGCTGAAAGGGTTCATGACGAAGCAGCATGTATTTTGTGGGTCTGGAGAAAGATCAGCAGCAGCTCGGGACCGAGTTGGACTCTGTGGCAGGTGTGGTGTGCCAGGGTGAGGGACAGACAGACGAACATGGGGACACGGTCTGGGCAGGTGCTTTCCCAGTGGAAACAACTAATTCACAATAAACTAACCGTCACACTGGGAACGGTGCAGTACCAGCAGCAGCTCGGACAAGGCTTCTGAGCAGCACCGGCCTGTTGCAGGGCTCAGGTGAGGGAGCTCCTGAGAGGGGTGTTCCCAGGAGGGTCCAGGCAGGTGGGCAAGGTGCCACCACCAGAAAAGGGCTGTGCGGGGGTGGGTGTAGGAAGGGCCCAGTGAAGCTTACACTCAGGTCCAGCCCCTCACAGAAACGAATTTATTTCTGTCCATGGGGGTGTCGCCCTGGAGTATTCCAGCACCCCTGGTCTGGGGCAGTTAGATTTCATTACAACGGCTCCTAGAAACCCTCAACTGCTGGAAACCTTCCCCGCCCTCCCCCCTACCCCCCACACAGCTGGAAGTCTTCCCCGTCCCCCTGACACACACAAACACACACAACACACACGAACACACCAGTTCCCATATTGTCAGGGAAATAAAGAACAGAACAGAATACACTGAAACCAGCGCCGGTGACACCAAGAATGACAAGCTTGTTTCCAAGCAAGAGAAGCAGTTAATTCAAAGCACAGTATGTGCACAGCTGAGCCCCAGGAAATGCGTGACCCGGGTACAGAGCATATAAAACAGGTGTGCAAATCAAACATTTACTGACGGTGAGAACTTTATTGTGGAACAAAATTCTAAAGTGCTCCATGACCCGTAACAGAGTGGTGAGCGGCGGCTGACCTCGCTGGGCTGAGGCACGTTTCTGTGACACACCTTTGGAGGGTCAGCAACAGGACTGCAGCGCAGGGACAGAAATGGACACTTAAGGAATGGGACCTCGGTCCCCTGAGGGGCTGGACCGGGGTCACGTAAGGAACAGGACGGCAGGTCCAAACTCGCGGTCACTTAGGGACAGGGCTCCTGCCACCTACGGGAAGGGGCCAGGGCCACAGTCATGGGTCCTGTAAGGGCAGGCCGCCAAGCACAGTCACCGATGGTCGGTCCGCCCAGCGGCGGAACGATGGGGGCTGCAGCGGGCGCGCTCCCAGCATAGCCGCGAGTGCCGGCGGGCCCGGCGGTTCGGGTCAGTGGAATTTCCTCGTGCCGTGGGGAGGCTCCGTGTCCTCCGCTGACCCCGTCCACGCCGGCCGGCAGCTGTGCCGGCTCCAGCAACAGCCAACGTCCGGACTAGCTCCCGCATGCACTCTCAGAGGCGCTGACCACCGCGCGCGGAGACACGAAACGGCGCCAAGGCGGGGCCGAGGGAGGGACTTCCCGCCGCCGCTTCCGGGCAGGCCGCGAGCGGCCCGCCCCTTCCGGCGTCGCAGGCACGCTCCGTGTCTCTTCTCGCGAGAGTCCGCTCCTGCGGGGGCCGCTCTCACCGGCTCGGAAACGGTGCGCTATATTCGGGAGGCAGGCGATACAGAGGCCACCCTGAGAGTGGCGTCATAGGGTGCGCCGACGTTGCCGAAGGACCCCCTGCCGGCGTCATGACGCCACGGGCGCGCCGCTCCTTGGCGGCCGAGCACGCGTTGCGCCATGGAGCTGGTAGCCGGGTGCTACGAGCAGGTTCTGTTCGGCTTCTCAGTGCGCCCGGGGCCCGCGGCGGGCGGCGAGCACGCGGTGAGGCTGCGCGGGGCCATGGAGGGCGCGGGGGGCTTCGTCATCCCCTCCTTTTTGTCGGGAGGTGCCAGGCGGTGGGACGGAGTGCGGCGCCCCGGGGTTGGCCTGTTTCCCCGGAGCGAGCACTGTGCCGGGAGTCTGCCTTGAGCACACCCCAGACCAGTCACAGCCAAGCTCGGGGCGCTGAGACGCAAGGGCTGGGGCGCGGTGCGGGCGCCCGCTTGGTACAGCCCCCTGGCGGCCTGCAGTCCAGCGTCCAGAGCGGCTGTGGACGCGACGCCGCGCTGCTGGGCCGCCCGCTTCTGCTCGGGGCCGTTACCTTCGCCCCCGTCTTGTCCGGGCCCGGCGGTGACTTCGCATGGGGACCCTCCGCCCGTCCTGCGGACCGCAGCTGAGCGCCAGGCTTCCTCCCGCAGGCCTGGACTCCCGTGGCCGACTTCACCCACCACGCCCACACCGCCTCCCTTGTCCGCAGTGGCCGTGAGCGGCCGCTATGTGGTCACCGGGAGCAAGGATGAGACGATTCACATCTACGACATGAAGAAGAAGCTGGACCACGGGGCACTGGTACATCACAGCGGTAAGAGGCGGGGTTGGCATCAGTGGGAGGGTCCGCATCAGAGGGGAGCGGGTTGCGAGTTAGCCAGCACAGAAATGAAAATGAGACAGATGGAAACCTCCTTCTCATGAGCTGGGAATGACCTTCAGATCGCGGATCACCGTCAAAGTCAACGGAAGTGGAGCATCAAGGGTTGGTCTCTGGGTTTGCCAAGAGCAGGTGGGCGTTCAGAGCAGTGGGCATCTGAGGGGCAGCTTCCTCTCTGCAGCTGACCGTCTCCAGAGTGCCACACCCTGTCAGGTCCCAAAGGAGCTGTTAATTCTGCTGTCAGAAGGGAAGTCGGGGTTGAAGGCAGGCTGGGACTTGGCAGGAACCTTGTGTGTGGACTCAGCTGAGCTTGAGCATTTCAGTGCTGACTTGCCGGGGAGGCCAGCCGGAGTGTCCGCAGAGGGCCACGAGGGGGATGCAGGACACAGTGGTCGGGACGGGGAGTAGCCAGGGATTGTTCCCAGAACCGTGCCAGTGCTGGCAGGGGAGAGGGACGTCAGCCTGGAGAAACTGAGGCTGTGCATCTGGGTGCAGCGAGAGGGGAGGAGGGGGCCGCAAAGGCGAGTGGGGTGGAGCCTGGAGCACCGAATCCTGATCCCTATTCTAGGGCCTCTCTGCCCTGGCCCCGGGCAGCACGTTGAACAGAGCTCGACTGTCCACGTGGGTTAGCAGCTGTGTGAAGGGAGCGGGAAGTTCCGGGGTGGGGATGAAGCCTGTTCTTCCCCTGTTCCTGCTGCAAGTCCCCTGTTCTAACAGCTGGTCACTGTGAGCCTGTTTGGGAAAGTGGCACTCGGTGTCACAGGTAGGGTGGCAGGAGAAGCTCGCGCTAGGTGGCTAAGGCTGCGGAGCCCTGAGACTCGCTTAGCCTGGCACTGCGGGAGCACTTACTCGCCAGAGAGCATCACTTTATCCACAGACAGGGAGATGCAGGGTGGGCCCTGAGCTGTGCGTGCGGGCTAGACAGGTCATTAGACCCCCGCCCCAGCTCCTGGATTCACAGCGCCAGGCACGTGGGTGGATGAACTCAGAGCTCTGTGGACAAGCTCTTTGCTGAAAATAACGCTTTCCCGGGGCAGGAGTAAGACACTTGACTTGCCGCCCGCTAAGCCCGGGAGGCTGTGTGTGGTAGGACAGCCTCAGGCCAGAGTGGGGTTCACAGTCAACACAGAGACCGACCGTCCCCTCTGGGTTTCCTGCAGGCACCATAACCTGCCTGAAGTTCCACGGCAACAGGCACCTGCTCAGTGGGGCGGAAGACGGGGCTCATCTGTGTGTGGGATGCAAAGAAGTGGGAGTGCCTGAAGTCTCTGCGGGCGCACAGGTGAGTGCGGCCCGTCTGCCACACAGACACGCACGTGCTCAGACACCGCTGCTCAGGGATTCACTGTCCTTTGGTTTCCTTGTAGAGGACACGTGACCTTCCTTTCCATTCACCCCTCTGGCAAGCTGGCCCTGTCTGTGGGAACAGACAAGACTCTGAGGTAAGTCTCCCAGGTAAGCTGTGCCCTCTGTCTGCGGCCCCAGTCTGGGCTGTGTCGTTCTTCCAGGCTGTGGGCCACTCGGGCAGTTTCGTACAAGGGCCAGGTTGAGCCCAGGCCTGTTTCATGTCAGGAAACCTGACCAGTGCTCCTTGGATAGGTGCTGTAAGCTGTGGGGTACTCAGGACTCTCTAGGCTCTGCGCTCAGCAGTCATTCCTGCAGGGCTCGGGGGACCAGAAGTGGTGCCAGACTGGCCATGGCAAAGCCAGTGCCCTGCGCAGTGCTCTGCCCGGCCCTCTAAGGAGGTGCAGCTGCTGGGCGCTTCAGTTGCTAAGCGCTGCAGCCTTCAGTGTCAGCCCAGTGAGCAGTGTCAGGTCACTGTCAATTGAGTGGATCTCCAGTATTCGTTCTGAGCCACAGCAGATTCGACTCTGCACTTATTCTGCATTATCAGTGAGCTCCTGTCTGTGAGAGTCAGCGTCTGCAGTCAGTGAGCTTTCTGTGGGTCGGGGCCCGCAGTCAGTGAGTCTCCTGTCTGTGAGCCGGGGTCCGCAGTCAGTGAGTCTCCTGTCTGTGAGTCGGGGTCTGCATTATCAGTGAGCTTCCTGTCTGTGAGTTGGGGTCTGCAGTCAGTGAGCTTCCTGTCTCTGAGAGTTGGGGGCCTCGGTCAGTGAGCTTCCTGTCTGTGAGTTGGGGTCTGCAGTCAGTGAACTTCTGTCTGTGAGAGTTGGGGGCCTCGGTCAGTGAGCTTCCTGTCTGTGGAACTCAGGCCTGACAGTGAGCTTCCTGTCTTGCAGGACGTGGAACCTTGTGGAGGGAAGGTCGGCATTCGTGAAGAACATCAAACAGAGTGAGTGTCTACGTGGGACGGCACCTGGCACAGTGCTCATTGCAGCACGTCTGCCCAATCACTGGGCTCCCAGGCTCTGGAACTGGCCCCAGATAGCCAGTACTCTTGGTTTCCTCCTTCGCCATTGTCTTTGGGGTTCAGATTATGGTTTCTCCTAACACCCGGAGGCTGCCCGGCAGTGAGAAGGTAACCCAGGTCTCACGTGCAGGTGAGCTGGGCCCTGGCTCGCCGCCCCGCCCTGTAGGACAGGTCCTTGAGATTGTGCTGCTGTCCCCAGCCTTCATGATTATTGATTTGGGTTTTGTTTGGGGGCCACACCCAGCAGTGCTCAGGGGTTACTCCTGGCTCAGTTTTCAGGGTACCGTATGGGATGCCGGGGGATCAAATCTGGGTCAGCCGCATTTGCAAGGCAAATGCCCTCTCTGCTGGACTGCTGCTGCGACCCCCTTCATTATTCAAAGTCACTTTGTTACTGTTTACAGTTGAACTTGCAAAGTTGGTGTTGCACTGTGGGATGATAATTTATCGCATTCCTCGAATCTTCATTCTTCATCTTTCAGTGGGGTTTGGGGCCCTTGGGCTGCTGCCGACAAGATGTGTACAGCTGAGCCCGGAGGGTCCAGTCTGGCTCTTTGTACCAGCCCTCCAGCCCTGATCTCCCTGAAGGTGGTTGTTCTTTCTCCGGAAGTGAAACAAGCCTTTGACTTGCAGACGCACACATAGTGGAATGGTCCCCGAGTGGGGAGAAGTATGTGGTTGTTGTGCTGAATAAAATAGACATCTACCAGCTGGCCAGCGCCTCTGTTGGCGGCACCATCACCAGCGGGAGGCGGGTGTCTGCAGTCGCCTTCCTGTCGGTGAGTGGGGAGCGCCTGGGGCTCATTTCCTCTCTCTCCTTTCCCTCCCTCTCTTCTCTCCCCCCCTCTTTCTCTCCGTCACATACTTTCTCTGCCCCCCAGGAGTCTGTTCTCGCTGTGGCTGGAGACGAGGAGGTCGTGAGGGTGTTTGACTGTGACTCACAGCTGTTGCTCTGTGAGTGGAGAGCTCATGAGAACAGGTACCCCCCATCCTGCCTCTGTCCCTCTCCGGGGGGGTCTCGGCTCTCCTGAAGCAGGTTTCAGGGTGATTCTCTGCAAGTGTGGGGAGCAGCCCTCAGGCGGTGGAGCTGGGGTGGTCCTTGGAGCCAGACTTAGAGGATGGTTTGGTCTTGGGGCTTGTTCTCCGAGAGCTGGGAATGGAGCATCAAAGCACACGGGTCACTAACCGCACAGGGTCAGGTGCTAACAGCCTGTCCAGAGAGTGATGCCCCGGAACCTCTCCCCCACTCCTGGCACATGTGGAGATTTTAATTGTTTGTGGAGACACACAGCAGTGCACAGGGCTAACTTCTCTGTGCTCAGGGACAGTTGCATCAGCTTTGGACAAGGCAGGTACCCGCCCACTGCCCGCTCCTGACTCCCAGCTCCCTCTGCTCTTTCAGAGAAGATTCTAGCTTGGGGAGTTGTAAGTTCCATTACCATCCTTGTTGCAGGGGCTGTAGTGAGGACAGGCTCCTTCGGGGCCTGAGGGCAGTTGGCGCAGTCCAGGGTGGGGTCGCCCTTGAGTCCCGGTGCGGACTTTCCGCTTAAGAGGTGGTGGCCATCGGCGGCAGCCAGACTCGTCCGCTCATCCTCACAGCCTTTGGCAAGACTGCCAAGTGGATTGAGCCTTCCCAGATTCACTCTGTGCAGGGCCAGCGAGTCTGAGGGGGCTCTTCCCGGCTACTGCCGAGGAGCACTGAGGCGGGAGCAGGCCACCCCGAGCACTGACAGCCAGATGCCGACTGACAAACTTGCACGTTGTGGCAGGAGGCACTGTGACACCACAGTATAGACACAGCAACTAACCGTCCCTGCGACTCATCAACGGGCAGCTTTGAGTGCACCAGGCCTGTGTGCGCAGATGCTGCGGGATGTCTGGTGCCGTGTGTGGGAGCCTGGGGCAGCTAGGGCTATGGTGGCACAGGCGCCAAGTGGAAGGATGGTCTTCCAGACTGGTGGTTTCCGTTCAGGGTGAAGGACATGTGTAGTCAGCAGATCCTGGAGCAGCGGGTCCTGGTCACAGCGTCCAGTGATGGCTTTATCAAAGTGTGGCAGCTCAGCTCGGACATGGTGAGTGTCTCCCCAGCACCGATGAGGCTGAGTGAGTGCCCCTGAGTTCAGGGTCATGAGGGAGAGAGATGGTTAAGTTGCCTCGTATGCGCCCTCAGACCGACGTGTTGGGGTTTTAAAGTTAAGGCTCCAGGGCTGGGGACATGCTGTTGGTCATTACGACCCTTGTCTTGCATGGGGTGCCAGCTGTCCCCGTGGGATGACCACTCATGACTGCTCATGCTGACCCATACTTCTGTGAGACTTGGGGCTGGGGCGTGGCCCGAGGCTGAGCACATGCAGGAGTCAGGTTTGGGTCCTGTACCCCAGACCCGACCCCTGAACATCCCCGGTATGGCCTAAACTTCTGAAACAAAGTCCTGCTGTGGGTGGCTGAGAGGCTGGTTCCTGGTCCCGGGAGTATCAGTTACCTGAGCCGGTGTCCCTCGTGGAGTCTCTTCACAGTCCTGGTTGGGGCTGAGTAGCAGCGGGCAGTACCCAGGCCTCTGACCTCCCCCTGCCCTGTTTTAGGAGGACTTTATTTGGGGGCCACACCAAGGAACCTTTAGAGTCTCCTGGAAGTGCCAGGCCCCAGCCTGGGACCTACTGCTTGCTTGGCCTGTGAGCATTCTCTGCCGTGTGTTCAGTGCTCATTGTACTGTGCCATGTGCCTTCGTCATGCAGAATTCTTCAGTAAAGCCTGGGCGGAGCGATAGCCCAGCGGGTAGGGCGTTTGCCTTGCCTGCTGGCGGTCCTGTGCCGGCCTAGGTTTGATCCCCGGCATCCCATATGGTCCCCAAGCACTGCCAGGAGTAATTCCTGAGTGCATAGCCAGGAGAAACCCCTGAGCATGCCGGGTGTGACCCAAAAAAGCAAAAAAAAAAAAAAAAAAACCCTAAAACATGACATGTGCCCCTCCGTGGTGAAAGCACCACTTGGGAGAGGTGCCCGAAGTCTTCTGACAGTCAGGCCAGACCGGGGTGAGGGCGTGCGAGCCAGCCAGGCGGGTTTCCTCTGAGCTGTGTGCTTCACACTCGGGATGAGCATGCGTGGCAGTGAGCATCAGCACAGAGCAGTCACTCGACTGGTCACTGCTGTTTTCTTCTTTCAGAAAGTGCCCCCAGCCTTGCTCTGTGAAGTGCGCACTAACGCCCGGCTGGCGTGCGTCAGGGTATGGCTAGACGACACAGTGGGCACCGGGGCTGGCCGCCCCCCCAGGGCGGAGCCCTCTCTAGGTACGTGCACAAGTCGGTTGTCTGCGGTTGTTGCTGGGATCCAGCAACCTTGTTCTTGTCTGCTGGCGGCTGTGTCATACTGTGACTCTGTGTCTCAATTTTAGTGAGTCGGAAACAATCAGAAGTCGGCTGGGAGGAAGAACAGTGCTCGGAGCCCAACGTGAAGAAAAAGGGTCCATAAGGCAGTGTGTGGAGACGGGCTGGGCTTGGCCAAGAGGAGGAAACCAATGGAGTTAGAGAAAAGCGACAGCCAGTCAGCCACGGGGAAAGATGGCCTGCAGTCGGCCCAGCGGGAAGCAACACAGACCCCAGGGAAAAGGACCCGGAAGCCAGCGAGTGGTGATGCAGACCTGAGGTTGGTCAAGAGGAGGAAACCAATGGAGGAGTTAGAGAAAAGCAGCAGCCAGTCAGCCACGGGGAAAGATGGCCTGCAGTCGGCCCAGCGGGAAGCAACACAGACCCCAGGGAAAAGGACCCGGAAGCCAGCAAGTGGCAATGCAGGCCTGAGGTCGGCCAAGAGGAAACGGGTGAAGAAGCTGGAGAAAAGGGACAGTAAACCAGCAAGAGGCGGCATCCTGGGCACAGCCAGGAAGAGGAAAGAGCAGGGACTGTGAGCGGTGCGGGCCGCGGGACAGGCGCGGGGCCCTGCCCTTCCCAGTGTGCCGGCGTTTTGTTTTTCCTGAGGAAGAGCTGTAGGTTTCCCATCTTCAGAGGAAATTAATGTATGACCCACAGTGGTATAAACTGTCTGGTCCCAGAACAATAGTACAGCGGGTAAGACACTTGGCGTGCACACAGCTGACCCAGGTGCGATTTCTGGCACCACATGGGTCCCCAGAATCAACCCCACCAGGAGTGACCCCTGAGCACCGCCAAATGTGGCCCCAAAACAGACCAAAGAAACCTCCTTTCTGTGGATGCATTTTATCTTGTGCTAATGGTGACTCTAGTGTTGGTGTACAGCAGGAAAGTCACAAACAGCAGACTCTTCCCCAAATCCTCGCGTCAATACGGGGGCCAAGATGGAGCTCCATGGGCCTGGTGCATGTTTGCCATGAGGGCGGCTCCAGGTTCGATCCCTGGCACCTCTCCAAAGCAGGTTTTGCGGGGTTGTGAGTACATTCTTCAAAGCAATAAAAATGGTTTTATATTTTTCTCGCAAATGGTAGCTGAAACAGCTTTGTCTTTAAATGAATTTAGTGGTTTTTAATTAATTTTTTGTTCATCTTAGCAAAAATAGATATGGAAAGATTTTTATATATCAGAGTATGTTAAGATAAACGTTTGAAAACTACACCAGTATTTATGAAGTATGTGCTTATGTTTAGTGTTGGCGTCTTTCTAACTTTGACCATTTGGTGATGCTCAGGGTTACTCCCAGGTGGGTGCTCGGGATCTCATGGTGCCAGGCCAGTTCCTGGCTCACGTGCAGAGCTTGTGCCATTGCCTCCCTCTCCCTGTGTCAAGTGTGAGCCACTCACATCAGTGGGGGGCAGGTGTGTAACTCAGCAGGGCTGCAGCTTCTCATGCGTGACGCCCTCCACCCACCCAGAACATGAGAAAAGAATAAGCTTGTCAAGAGAGCTTCTCTGGGGCATCTAAGGACCAGAAACTACCTTTCTATCGTCCATCCTTGCCACCGCAAAGATAAATCATTTGTTTCGTTCATTTCTGGCCATCAGAAGTTTTTTTGTAAAACACTTCTTAAAATGAGGAAATCGAGCCTCTTGGTCATAAACCTGCCATCTCAGCTCACCTGGAAAATGGCCTCAGGACATTCACGGAGGGTTCTGGAAAGAGATGCGGATGGGTGGGTTTGAAGAGGCAGCAGGTGTTGGGTGTGGGAGGCCCCTGACTCCTTAGACAGGTGTCCTCCCCACAGGGAGACCATCACAGGGACCAGCGGGCTCGCCTCCATGCACTCACTTCAGAACTCGGCAAAGACAAGTGCTGGCGCTGTGTAAAAGCTTGGTCAGTGCTCAAGGGCACTGTTGGCAGGCAGGAGTCAAAACTCAAAGAATCCCTCAGCCATCACATACCCCCATCACTGGCTCATTGCACTGAGAAGCCACCAGTCAGACCCCGACTTCTTAAGCAAAATAACTGGTGACTAATAAAAGGTCTCTTGATTTGTACAATTACCAAGAACTAACTTCGGACTCCAATGCATAATGATTGGGAGGCGTTGCTGGCAGTGCCATCGGAAGCAAAAAGCTCTGGTCCTTGACTTAAACGCAAACCCTCCCATTCTCCCACCCAAAGGTCTTGCCCCTTCTGTTCTCCAAACTCTTTCCAGGTGTGCTGATTCTGACGTCCTGTAATGTTTCAGGCGTCCTTCAGGCCTCACTCGCAGCGTGTGAGAACTTGACACTTGCTTTCTGCAGCATGCATGCTGTGTTCCTGTGTGCCTGCTCGGGCACTGGCCTGCAGGCTTCCTCCGCCTTGTCCTGCTTTGGGTTCAGGGTGCCTAGGTATGGTGCCCGGGGTGGTTACCAGTGGTATTTGAGGAGTGCCACCGTGGCCGTGTTCATCGTTCCCAGCAGGATACGCAGACCAGGGCCCACATACCGGGTGCGCTGGCCATGCTTGTGGGTGTGGAGTGTCCCTTCAGGTTTGCATTTCCTCGGACCCCTGCTGTCTTCCCAGCCGGGAAGCGTCTTAAATCCTCTCTGGTATTTGCTTTTTGTGGTGTTGAATCAAACCCAGGGCTGCTCAGAGGTTAAAGGCAAGGCCCAGGCGGCCAGGGTCCCAAATCTGATTTAGGAAGAGGATGTTCCAGGAGGCGAGCAAGCTGAGTGCTGGGGCACCTCTTCTCAAGGCTGAACTGGGATGCATCTTTGGTGCTAGCTCTCCTTCCCCATACTTGTCCTTATCAAACGACTGCGAATATTTGCGCCGTAAAGGACACTGCTCCTGACCTCCGTCGCAGTAACGGACGATGATGTCGTTCTGCAGATGCGCTGGTTGGCGCCACCGCACAGGAAGCTGGGTCTAGTGACCAGCCACTGGGCACGCACGGACCGCTAGCTTGTAAAGTTAGGGGCTGGGCTCTACCCGAAGCCGCAGAACAGAGCCGGGAGGCCTGCGGTGGGCCCCCTGAACGCAGCCCCCCTCCACTGCACAGGCGCCTCTTGCTGCAGCCTTCAGGTCCCACGTGCCGCGAAGCCCGCCCTTGGGTGGGGCGTGGCTTCCTCAGACCCCGCCCCGGTGTTGAGTTCTCCGTTCCGGGCGAGCTGGAGGCTCCGCCCTCAGGCCCGAGAGGCGTGGCTTTCTCAGACCTCTCCCCGGTCGGCGCGTCGTGCGCGTCACTTCCGGTGGGACCTCAGCCTTCATCCCGTACCGTCGTGAGCGCTTCTCGGACGTTCGGGAGTGGCTCCGGTACTCGGGGGCGGCGTGCTGGGGCCTTCGCTCGCGTTTCTGAGTTCTCTGGGGACTTTGCTGCCGCGCGCTGTCCGCGTGCAGGGGCGCCCAGTTTCCGCTTGTCTGGAAACCGGCCCGAGGGGCGCGCCTCCAGTTCGCGTCCTCTGCCCCCGGCAGACATTGGGCTGCAGGTCTCCACCTTGTCCCGTTGTGGGTTCAGGTTGCCTGGTGGGGCGCCCTCGAGACTGTCCTCTGGGTCGTGCACTTCCAGGCCGCCGACCCCCGCAAGTGTCCCTTAAGGCAGCCCCGCCCCGGCTGCTGCAGGCAAAGCGGGGCTTCTCTGGACGGAGGGAGGGGCGTCCCCTCCGGGGGCTTCTGGTGCTTGGCGTGGATCCCCTCTTAGGACACTGATTTGAGCCTGGGTCTTGTTCCCCGAGATCCCCTCAGTGATTGTGGCTGCCCGGATCCCAGGAGCCCCCAGCGGGGTTGGACTTCGAGGCTCCCCATTTCCCTCGTTAATGTAGAACCGGGGCCGGGCGCGGGGAGGCGGGACTTCCCGGTGAAACGTGCCCTTTCCCTGCCCGGAGGTGGGCTCCCGGCGTGCGGTTCAGCGCTGAGCGGCGCCCTGGACCCGACCCCTAACCCACTCTAGCCCAAGCCCTAGGACATTTCTGCCCCAGAGCGTGGTGCCTTCTTGGGACAGTGAAGGCCTCAGGTTGTTTGCTGGTTCCCCTGATAAGCCATGGGGTGGAGCTGGGCCTCCCTTTACGGCTGCTGGTCACTTCTAGCCACCTCTGCTCCGGCTTCTCTGCAGGTGCTTGTGAGTGTTCCTGTCTGAGCAGCAAGAGGCCACCATGCCCAGGGACAACAGTATGTAAGTGCGCAGCCAGCAACTTCTCCACAGCCGTTTCTTTGCTCCTGGGGAAATGGCCCTGAAGTAGCCCTCTGGACAGCGTGGGGTTAGAAGGACAGGCGCCAAGTTCCCAGCCCTGCCAGTCCTCCGCGGTCTTTGCTCTCTCACACACCTGCCCCTACCCACGGGTTCTGCAGGCACTGTTGGCAGGTTCCTACTCTCATTTCAGCGTGCCTATACACTGGATCGGCTTCGGCTATGCGGCGCTAGTTGCTTCTGGTGGGATCATTGGCTACGCCAAAGCAGGTATGGCTTGTATCTAACCTCGTTGCATTTTGGGGGCACACCTAGTTTTGCTCAGGAGTGACTGCTGGTGCTGATCGGGGGGCCATGTGGTGGCAGGGCGGAGCTTGGGGCTCCTGCCTGGGACGGCCATGCTCGCGCCCTTTCCCGCTCTCCGGCCCTTTTACCTGGAAGACCTTCATGTTGTCCTAGTGAGGTGTGAGGTTCCTGTTGGCTCCCCATGGCCCACCGATGGTAGTCCCAAGGCGTTCGTGGCTCCCGCCTGTATCTGAAGGTGCTGGCAGGGCGGGCGAGGTTCCCAGTTATCTGTCCACCACACAGCAGGCCGCACCCTGAGGGCCATCTCTGCAGTTAGGAGGAAACCCGCAGTCATTCTTCATAGGCTTTGTTTGCCTCTTTTTCTTTTCTTTCTCTTTTTCTTTCTTTCTTTCTTTCTTTCTTTTTTTTTTTTCTGTTCCCAGGGTGAAGCCACCCCGCACACTGCAGCGCTCTCTCTCAGACTTGAACACCCTCTCTTCGCCGAGCCGGCAGCATGTCTGCACCCCAGCCCCACACACCAGCACTTTGGTTCCCCAGCTCCTTTCAAACTGCGGACACTATCCTCTGTCCTTCAGGATTTGCTGGTCGCGCTGCCCTGATCAGTCTGTCCGCTGGTCAGGCACCTTCTTTCTCCTTCCCTGGAGTTCACTGCCAGTTAGGAGAAGGACAGAAGTTGTGGTGTGACCCTGATTTCTCTGGGGAAGCAAAGGCTGCTGAACCTTCTTGCTCGTGCGAGGCATTCTCTTCTGTAGCTTAGAAGGCCGGAGAACCCCAGCACGGCGTAGGCCCCTTAGCACCACCAGGAGTGGCCCAGATACTAATAAAGCCAAGTGCTCTTGTGTGTCTCTCCTGTGACCTGGTGTGTTTGCTCCCCCAGGCAGCGTCCCGTCCCTGGCGGCTGGGCTTCTCTTCGTGGGGCTTAGCAGGCCTCGGGGCGTACCAGCTGTCTCAGGACCCCAGGAACATCTGGGTCTTCCTAGGTAAGTGAACACTGTGTGCACACAGCTCTGTAGCCACAGTCCCCTCTGCCCAGACTCCTGGATGTCTGGGGCTTGGGCTCCAGCCCCAGCACCACCAGAGAGAGAAGCAGTTGGTGTGTGACTTGGGGTGGGGTGGAGGGCCCACCTGGCAGTGGTCAGGACTCACTCCTGGCTCTGCACTCGGCGATCCTATAGGATGCCGGGAATAGAACCTGGATGGGCTGTGTGCAAGGCAAGCGCCCTGCCCACTGTCCTACCTCTCCGGCCTGTTGATGTATACACCTTAACCAGGGGAGGGCAGTACTAAAAGGCTGGTCTGCTTCTGTGTTGCTCCATTTTGTTTCTGCTTCTGTTTTCTGTTGCTCCCTGCACTGCTGGGAGCCAAGTCCAGGGCCTCCTGCACACGCTGCCCAGCTGCGTCCAGGGCGTTGTATACTTTGTCTTGTTTTCTCTGTTACACGAAAACAGCATTATAGCAATGTTCAGAGGGGGCCGTGTGGTATCAGGGATCTCACTTGGACCCCCTGCATGCAAAGCATGTGCCTAGCCTCTGGTCTTTCTCCACTGCCCACAGTTTTCTTGTTCGCATATTTATTAGGGCCAGAGGGATAGGGCAGGACCAAGGAGTGACCGGGTTAGAGTCCGGGGCACAGCTACGGCCCTCCAGCACTGTCCCTGAGCAGTTGCCCCCTTCCCTCAGAGGAAATGGCCTGTTAGCCCTGAGTCATTGAGCACCGCCCCGTGGGCTTTGCCTCTTGGAGCTACATCTCCCTAACAGGGAGCACAGCCGGGAGCATCGCAGGCTGAGGAGAGCAAGCGGGTCACATTCATCAGTGCTCAGGCCTGACTCCTCATCTGTGCTCAGGAATCTCTTTGGGTAGTGCTCAGGGGACCCCCTGTGCAGTGTCCGACAGACATCACACAGGTCTGCCTTGTGCAAGTCCTCTCTCGGGCCCGCCCTTTGACCCGTTTACCCATGTGTCACACCCATGGTCTGGGCTGATCCCGCAGACCCGGGAGACAGGGTCAGCCTGGCCTCGCTGGGTGCCGCAGACCCAGCTCCTCAGCCGGCTTTCTACAGGCTCGTGGTCTGTGCAAGCTCTCTGGCCCCTCGCAAACTTCCTTTCTCCTATTTCTGGCTGCAGCCTCCATACTCGGCGGATGCCCTCACTGCCTCCATAAAGGAGAAGCATGGCTGGGCAGGGGGCAGCACACAGGGCGCAGGCCTGGGTTTGACCCCGAGGCTTAAGGCTGGCCACCACATGGGGCTTTGTGTACCACCAGCCTTCAGACCTGCCCTTCCCTGTCACTCCCCAAGCCCTGTCCCTCCACCTTTTGAGAGTCACACAGGAGGGTCCACTTCTCTCCCATGTCCACCTTGCCAAAGGACCCTCGCTGCCCTTGCCACTCAGCAGTGGCCTCGCCCATCACCCAGTAGCAGGTATCTCATGCCCCCGCTTCCCCATGTGCCTTCTACAGAAACTCCGAAGAGCTGCTCCGTTTCCTCTGTCTCCAGCCTCTGAAACTGTCCATTCCTCTGTCCACAAAGGGCTCTGTCCCCAGTCTCCAGACTCTGGTCTGCATTGTTTCTGTCCTTGTCCAGTCAGTATTGAATTTCTTGGGCCAGAGCAATAGTATAGCAGGTAGGGTGTTTGCCTTGCATGTGACTGACCTGGGTTCAATCTCTGGTACCCACATGTTTCCCTGATCCCTGCATATCGCTCAGTGAGCCCCTCCCCCCCAACAAAACCCCTGAATTTCTTAAGACCTGGCTCTTTTTCCTTGACAGTGTCCTTGAAGCCCAGGCCTGAAAGTGCCACCAGGGACTCACACTTCTCTAAGCATTAAGCTCCTCTCAGCCTTCTTGAAATTTTGGATGTTGCAGAACCATCTGCCCAGTCCTGATTTTGCATCCTCACATGCTTGGTCTCCTGTCCTCTCCCTGCTGGGATTTACCACTCACTGTTTTATCTCCGGTTCCTCAGCTGGGCCTATCAGCACACACCCTACACGGGATAGTCCTCGTTCCTCAGGGAACTTCGCCGTGTCCTGACTTGTTCCCTGTCACGTGTTTCCTGCGGGCAGCCAGACCTTCTTGTCGGCCGGATTCTGTGTACAGACTCCTCTAGAGGCCGAGTGTCTCGGTGGCTCTCGGGCCTTGGCGTGGCTTTCAGTGGTTGAGCACCTGCCCCTTCCTTGCACAGGTCCTGCCCGCCATCCTCTCAGCTCCACTGTGCCCCTATAGCTCATGCCTCCTGCCTGGCATCCCGGCACTGCGCAGACCCTGTTACTCAGCCCCTTGATCAGACCCAGTGCATCACTGCACCTGACACACATCACTTTCTGAGTTTTGCTTTCTTTTTTTTCGCTTTTTTGGGTCACACCTGGCAATATTCAAGGGTTACTCCAGGCTCTTTGCTCAGAAATTACTCCTGGTGGTGCTCGGAGGACCATATGGGATGCCGGGAGTTGAACCCTGGTCGGCTGCATGCAAGGCAAGCGTCCTACCTGCTGTGCTATGGCTCCGGCCCCATGTTCAGTTTTTTGTGTGACCCTTTCAGTTTTCATCACACTGAAAGCATGCCAAGGATGGACTTTTTTTCTGTTTCGTCTTGTTGGGGAGGGTCACACCCAGCCGTAATGGGAGGCTCCTCTGGCCCGGTGCTGTGAGCTCACGGTGGCTCCAGAGCACCTCGCTCGCTGCTGCAGCAGCCTCAAAGAAATGAGGGCTTCTTGAGGGTGCGCATGGGAGAGGCCAGACAGGCAGACTCCGGGGCGGCCCAGTGTTGGTCCTTGGGCACAGGAGGCTCTGATGGCCTGGAGGCTCTGATGACCTGGAATGACCCTCACCTCGCGGGCTCAGGAGGGGGTTGGTAATGTCCGGTTTCCCTGCAGTGACTGCAAATGTCTTCTTCCCATCAGCTACATCTGGAACCCTGGCGGCATTATGGGAATGAGATTCTACAACTCGGGGAAGTTCATGCCTGCTGGCTTGGATCGCGGGGGCCAGGTACTGTCTCCTCTGCTCTTTAGCGGGGAGGGCTCTAGCACGGTGCGTGGAATGCCTGCACGTCTAAACTGCCTGTCTGGGTTTCCATAGTTGGATCTTACCGATCAGACGGCACATCTGAGATTACTCATTCAGTGGAATGCCTATTAATGAGAAACTGGTGTGACTCTGTGACTGTGTGTGTGTGTGTCAGTGTCAGACGGCACATCTGAGATTACTCGTTCAGTGGAATGCCCATTAATGAGAACCTGGTGTGACTGTGTGTGTGTGTGCGGCGTATGTGTCTACGTGTGTTTGCTTTGGAAGCAGCTTGGTTCTCCCACCCCTCTGCCCCATCCTGATTCTACACACGATGGGCGTCGCCCGGTGCTGGCCTGCAGCTGCAGTCCTCTCCCCAGTGCAGGCTCTGAATTTCTTGGTGTGTGGGTGTCTCACTACTGAAATTTACCAGTAGAAACTTAGAGTTCTGATTGAATACTATTTGTAATCAGCTTCTGTTACTCGAACCCAAATGAGATTGTATTTTTATATGGGAGAACACACCCGGTGGTGCTCAGGAGACCTGTCATGGTGCTGGGGGTGGAACCCAGGTCGGCTGCATGCACGGCAGGCGCCTGCCTGCTGTACTACTCGGGGAAGCACCCAGCTGTCATCTCAGGGGTGGCTATCTTGTGTAATGATGGCTTGTGGGCTGTAGACCAAGGCACAGGGGCAGTGCTGGAGACTGGGCGCTGCATCAGCTCACTCTGTCCCCTAGGAAACGGCCAGCTTCTGCATGGCCCCTCCACTCTGGCGCCTCCAGGGAGCAGGGCTACTTCTGTCCTCTGCTCAGGCCCCTGCAGTTGTTGAGTGCTCGTGTCCTCCCTGACATTCTGTTTCTTTTGGACAGTTTGCTGATGGTCGCCAAGCTTGGGATTAGTGTGCTGAATGGACCCCATCAGTCGTAGGCATGGCCCAGTGTGGACTCACGAAGAATGTTTAAATGTCCACAGTTTTCAGTGTACTAAGAGAAAGTAAATACAGCATTTTCGCCTTTCCTGAGAATTACCCTAATAAGAGACAAAACTTTAACATGACACTTTGTAGGGAAGTCCGCCACTGAGCGATCCTGAAGTGCTGGTGCTTCTGTCCCAGTGGGCGTGTGGTCCCTTCCCACGAACTGCCTGTGTGCTGATAACTGTCTCCTTAGGCCTGTAAGAGCCAGGAGCAGGCATGTCCCAGTGTCTGCGTGTGCTCGGAGACCCTCACACGCCCCTACTCAGATGGGTGATGCGAGAAAAATTTTTTTGATCACTGTCTCTTTGCTGATTTTAGATCACAGACCTGCTTTGAAATTGTTAACGTGAAATGTCAGTGAAAATAAAGTTTATTATGAAAACGCTTTCTGTAGTTTGTTTTCAGCTGTCTGGGACAGAGTTGAGTTGTGTCTCACAGAAGACTTGTACACAGACAACTTAGTAAACATTTGGGAATGACCCCTTGAACAGTTGAAGGACCAGAAGACTTATTATTACATTGTGCTATGTATTATAGCTTGTTTCCAAATGATCTCCGATGATTTCTGAGATATCTGTTCACTGGTGAAGGGATTATTACTCTGAAACTCAATCAAAATATCTTTGTCATTTATAATTCATAATAATCCAATTGTCTATAAATAAATTTATTATTTTTGGGGGTCACACCCAGTGATACTCAGGGGTTACTCCTGGCTCTTCACTCAGGAATTACTCCTGGTGGTGTTCAGGGACCATATGGGATGCCGGGATTGAACCCACGTCAGCCTGTGCAAGACAAACACCCCCTGCTGTGCTATTGCTCTGGCCCCCTCACGCTAATTCAATTAGGGGGGAAAATATTCTCTAAGAGAGAGACCTTTCCTTATCTGGATACATATCCAATGAATTCTCTGTGATGTTTCTGCTAGTCCACTGTCCTGTGCTGATAATGACAGTGACTTGTTTAAATATCTGCTATTCATAGATGTTACTGTTCCAAGGAACAGCACAATTTAAATCTGCACAACTGCAAGTGGATTCTTCAGGTTTCCTTCTAGAAGCCGGGTCCAAGCAGACAGGCTGTTACACTGCAGCCCCGCCCTTGCAGTGTGGGTTTATCAGACCTCTTGTCTTCGGCACATGAAGGTGGGGGATGGGAGTGTTTTTGGCTTTTTTTTTCTATTGATCTATGACTTGTTAAACACTTGAGAGGAGGGGATACATCCGCCGATGCTGAGTTCCTCCCCACGCCATGCTTAGCAAACTGTTGTGTCAGGATTGAGCCCAGGGGCCAGAGAGAGTACAGTGGGGAGAGCATTTGTCTTGCATGCAGCCAACCCTGGCTCAGTCCTCAAGCACTGCCAGGAGTAGGCCAAGAACACCCCTTTATGTGGCCCAAAGATCACACACTTGGGTGCTCAGACAGCATGAATAACTGTTGGGTCAGAGGAACTCAAAGAGGGAAATGGCAGAATTCTGGGACAAAGGAGAAAGAAGACACAGCAGGCACAGATGGGAACATGAGACTGGCCCAAGTAGAGTAAAAGGGACGTTCTCATGGGGCTTATATCAAAAGACAGGAAAAGCTCAAGTAAGCAGACCTCACAACTCAAGGAAACAACAGCAACGGAGCCTCCGATTCGTGCACTGGGGAGACAGCTCAAAGGGCCAGCACTGTGTATCAGCTCCATGTCCCCTCCCCAGGCTGGCCAGTGCTGGACTCCACTCCTGTAAACAGGCCGCCCTGTCTACCCCTCTGAGTCCTCACTAGCCCCCCTCCCCGGCTGCTCTGACCTGGCTGCAAGGTCACCGTCGCTGCTGGGCCCGGCCGTCCCCTCCTGGTGCCCCTGGCCTGCACACCCACCGCCCTCGGCTCTGCTGCCACCTGCTGAGACGTGGCCTTTAGCCTCATCTCACTGCTGCTCTTCCCTGCCCGCCTGCCACGCTCACTCTGACCATGGTGGGCTGGGGCAGGGGCTGCCCTCAGAGTCGTGCCCCAGGGATCCCCTGCAGTGCTGGGGGCTACTGAGACGTGCCCCTCGCAGTGAAGCTGCACTCAGCGCATGCACACTCAGCGCATGCACACTCAGCGCATGCACACTCGGCTCAGCAGGGCAGTGAAGCTGCCCTGGGGGCCGGTCCTGGCTCTGTCCCGTCAGCCCCGTAGTGAAAGGGCTGGTGTGGGCTGGGTCGGGTAGGGGTCATGTCTCTGGGCAAGGACTGGGGTCTGTCCCGGACTGCAGGACAGACAAAAAGCTACCAGGCATGGGCAGCACAGTGAGTCCTGGTGGAAACCCCGACCTTTCATTAGCCGTGATGTACAGTCATAACTGCACTTGTTGAAAAATGCCCCGTACCAATGTTGGTGAAAATGTGGAGAAAACTCAATTTTGCAGTTAATTTTTCTATAAACCTAAATCACTAGAAAATAAAAATTAAAACTACCACTTCAGACAGGACCCAGAGTATATGTATATACAAAGTATAAAGAGACCATATTTATGTAATATCTAGTCAGGAGTTATAGCAACAAAATTTTTTTTCATTTTAAGACTTTAGTTAAAACTGTACAAACCCTTACCACCACTTACACATTTTAGAGTTCAGCATTTTTCATAAGGTGAGTTGAATCTGCACAAAAATAGGTACCATCGTTCTTTTATAAAGTCCACAAGACACCAGTAAAATAGCATGTCTCAGGAGGAATAAATACATGTTATCGGCAAGTGGTCACTTTGTTCTTTAAAAGAACACACATGCTGTGGCCCCCAGGCTGCAGGTTCAGAGCGAGGCATCCTAAACTCGAATGGCCTAACTTAAATATGTGTTTCGGAGGAAGACCAGGAGAACATGAGGCCTGAGCCGCGGAGTCCCGGCGCCGCTCTGTGGGGACGCTGAAGCAGCCTGTTTCTGGAGTCCAGGAACACCGTCAGAGCTGCAGCACCTTCCTGCTGACCTGACCGGAGTGTCTCCATCTGTGTCCTCGAGGCCTCAAGACCACGGGTTTGCCAGCCGCCGAGTCCACAACTGCCTGTGGCAGGAAGGCCAACTGCAGACTCCCGCCAGGAAGTGAGGCAGTGAGGGCTGCAGGCCTGGGTGCAGACTCCCAGGTGCCGGAGACGCATCTGTAAAAGGCCCTGCCCACATCGGGAGCCGCCACGGGGCCGTGATTCCCGAGGAGGAAGCTGACCATCATGTACTGTCTTTCCGCCTTTGCCAAAGTGGTGGCTGAGAGCCTCAGCCAAAATCAAGCTGGACAGCGGCCCCGGCGCCCGCTGGTGCTTCCAGCAGGTCTGTTCCAGCAGAGGCCACTGCACGGGGCTGAGGAGGCAGGTTGGGCACCGCAGAGGGCACCGGCGCCCCCATGCGCTTCCCGAGGCGTCTGCAAAGCCATGGTGCTGCGGACCTATTAATTTGTAGATCGAATACTTGATACTTTGGCAACTAGTTTATTGAATACTTTGTAAAGTCCCACCCACGTGTGGGCGCTGCAGGCCAGAATGCGGAGACAAACCTCGTTTCTAGGGAAGGAAGGAGACGGGCTGTGCCCTTTGCGCTTGTGGCAGCCGCCACCTCCGCTTCTTCCAGAACTAGGCAAAAGTCAACGCCTGTGGACATTCCAGGGCCACCGAAGGCCTTAGCGGTGGCCCCCATATTTGGCCATCCAGTCCGTCCTCCCATGCACGGAGGACACGGGCGGGCGCTGGTCACGACACTCAGGTTCTGGGCCTTGGGGTGGTAGGTGGGTCCTGAGAGGGCCCGGGCAGGCTTCGTGCCCCAGGTGTACTCTGGAAGAAATCAGAGCAGTCCTTAGCGCCACACACGCCGCAGCGGGGATACGGGGCTCTCTTTGAGACATTCCTTTGGTGGGCGGAGGTTGGTTTTTAAAACATTGTCAAACAAAACTTCTAATACTAAAAAGATAATATTCAAACAAAAATCGAGCTAAGACAAAAGCTTAAACCAGGGGTCAGGCTCGTCAGCCATGAAAGCACCAGAGCTCCTGGTCCCGCCCGTCTGGATGTTCTGTGGCTGCACGCCCAGAGGCAGCCGCCAGGGTTCCACTAGCCAAGGCCGCGCGAACCACTGCACACCGTGAGGTGTGTGTGCAGCGGCCCCATCTCGCGCTGCCGAGTGACCTTCCCGGGAGCGGGAGCAGGTCCCCAGCCCCCGACCTGAGGGAAGGATCATTTCCTTTCTCCTCTGGGATGATCCGCAGCACCTGTGGCTTCCCGGGCTGCCGAGCTGGGACCTCTCAGACGACAAAGAAGCAGACATTTGTGGAGAGCTCCAGCTTCCCCGCTTCCCTCCGCCCTTCCTGGGCTCCCCTAGGAGGCCCTGCGTGTCTCCACTGGCCTAACTTCATCTGCCTGTCACTGACCGGCCCTTGTCTGGGCCACTCTCAGCAGCTGTCAGGGCTCACCCCTGGCTCTACTCTATGATCACTCGTGGTGGGACTCCAGGATCCCTGTGTAGTGCTAGGGATTAACCTGAGTCCACTGTGTGCAAGGTCAGCGCCCTGCCGCTGTTTCTCCCCCCCCCCCCCTCCCTCTTCCCCCTCCCTTTTCTTAGACTTTTCCTGTGAAACAGTGTGAGTGTCTCTGGAGTGGGGCTCCTGGCTCAGGGGCCCCAGGCTCTGTCTATGCCAACCAGGAGACCAAACACCCTCCCTGCCGGTCTCACAGGCTTGAGGTTCTGGGAATGCCCGGACAGGCCTAGCAGCCGAGAGAAGCCTGGAGGGGAGGTGGCGGCTGCGGCCAGACGGCGCCGGCTGGGAGGGGGAGAGGAGGCCGTGCACTGGGCAACACCAGCCAGGCTTGTACTTTTTCTCAGGGGGTGAGTTTTGGGCCACACCAGGCAGTGCTCAGGGCTCGCTCCTGGCTCTGAGCTCAGGGATGCCAGAGCAAACCCAGGTCGGCCACGTGCAAGGCCAGCGCCCCACCCGCTGCACTGTTGCTCCGACCTCAAGGCCTGCATTTTCTAATTTTGTCTGATGGGGCCACAGCAGGCCCATGGGCCCGGCCGTGCTGGAATGAGCAGCGTGTGCGGTTCTGGGGTTCAGACTCGGGTCTCAGCATGTGAGGCCGCCCTTTTATTTATTTCTTTATTTATTTTTGCTTTTTGGGTCACACCCGGTGATGCTCAGGGGTTACTCCTGGCTCTGCACTCAGGAATTTCTCCTGGAGGTGCTCGGGGACCATATGGGATGCCGGGATCGAACCCGGGCCGGCAAGGGCTGGCACTGCAAGGGCAAACGCCCTACCCGCTGGGCTATCGCCTCCTGGTGAGGCCGCCCTTTACCCCTGCTGGGGCAGAGGTGGAGGAGATGGTGCCTTCTCCTGTAGCTCCTGCTCCCACTGGGTGACAAGGCGCCAGGGAGTTTGGGGGGTGGGCCGGGAGACCTTGGCTGGGCGTTGCTTTCCCAGGCGAGGCTGGGGGAGTGATTGAGTAAAGTTGGTAATGACCTACTTTGTCTTCCCGTGGGAACTGGCTCACAGGCTGAGGGGCGCAGACACTTCCTTAAAAACGGGGTTTCCCTAAGCCTCTGACTGACCACTCAGTAATTAAGTCACTTCTTTTTTTACCTTTCCTCCTATCACCATCTGTGTGGAGACCTGACAAGCAGAGTGAACAGTTACCACAGAGCATTTACTTTCAAAGCAGAAAACACACATGACAGGACAGAGCAGACAGAGGTGGGCCACGCCTAATGCACACACGCACGAGAAGCCCACTTTCCCTGGCCCGGCAGACCCTCGACCCAACGTTGCAGACTTGGCCTTTTCTGCACAACCGAAGGCCTTGATGGTGACAGAACAGCCCCCACGGAACTTCCTGGTCCCACTTCTGAGAGCTGGCCAGCGGTAGTGGGGCCGGGCCGGGCAGGCTGTGGCACCCCACGGCCCTGAGACTGACACGAGGTGTTCCCAGGTGACCTCGAAATGCCTCATAGAGGGGCCGGAGCAATAGTACAGCGGGAGGGCGTTTGCCTTGCATGCTGCCGACCGGGTTCGATCCCCGGCATCCCATATGGTCCCCAAGCACTGCCAGGAGTAATTCCTGAGTGAAGAGCCAGGAGCAACCCCTGAACATCGCCAGGTGTGACCCAAAAAAAAAAAAAAAAAAGCCTCATAGAAAAGCCAGGAACTTTCCAGAGGGGCTGAGGTCAGCGGGGGTTTGAGGGCTCACTCTAAAGGTCACACAGCACGCACCGGCCTGGGAGGGCCCTCACAGCCCCTCACCCAGGTCTCAGGGTGCCCCAGGGGACTCAGCACCACACACACAAACCCAGCACACCCCTTCACCCAACGTGGCTTCTCCTAATCACCCAACTCGACTTGCAGTCTCTGGCTTCTGTGGCCCCGGCCGTGGCAGCTCGGGCGCTGAGATGCCCACAGGCTCACCCAGCTCTTATCTGAGCTTCTAGAAGGTGCAGAAACGGAGCCCAGAGCAGCTCTTACCTGAAGCTGTCGCGCCGGGTGGTACAAAGTGCATCCTCTGGCCAGCTGAGCCCACTTCTTTCTTGAGGAAGGAAGGGACGTATCCTGATTGGCTGTAAGGAGCATGGCTACCCAGGGGTCCTAGTGACGTATCAAAATGTCACAGTCAGAGGGAACCTCTCATAGTCCTGCCCAATGCCTCAGCTCCTCTCAGAGCCTGCATGGCGTCCTAGCAACACACCACAGCTACCCACAGATCCCAGCCACGCACCACAGCTACCCACAAATCCCAGGCATGCACCACGGCAACTCATGGATCCCAGCCACACACCACAGTGACCCAAAGATCCCAGCTACACACCACGGCAACCCACAGATCCCAGCCACACGCCATGGCAGCCCACGGATCCCAGCCACACACCATGGCATCCCACGGATCCCAGCCACATGCCATGGCAGCCCACGGATCCCAGCCACACGCCATGGCAGCCCACGGATCCCAGCCACACACCATGGCATCCCACGGATCCCAGCCACATGCCATGGCAGCCCACGGATCCCAGCCACATGCCATAGCAGCCCGCGGATCCCAGCCACATGTCATGGCAGCCCACGGATCCCAGCCACACGTCATGGCAGCCCACGGATTCCAGCTACACACCATGGCAGCCCACAGATCCTAGGCCATACGCCATGGCAGCCCACGGATCCCAGCCACACGCCATGGCAGCCCACAGATCCCAGCCACACGTCATGGCAGCCCACGGATCCCAGCCACACGCCATGGCAGCCCACAGATCCCAGCCACATGCCATGGCAGCCCACAGATCCCAGCCACATGCCATGGCAGCCCACGGATCCCAGCCACACACCATGGCATCCCACGGATCCCAGCCACATGTCATGGCAGCCCACGGATCCCAGCCACATGCCATGGCAGCCCACAGATCCTAGGCCACGCGCCATGGCAGCCCACGGATCCCAGCCACACTCCAAGGCAGCCCACAGATCCCAGCCACATGCCATGGCAGCCCACGGATCCTAGGCCACGCCGCCATGGCAGCCCACGGATCCCAGCCACACGCCAAGGCAGCCCACAGATCCCAGGCACATACTGAGGATTTCACAGCAACCAAACACCATGGTATCGCAGCTACACCCCATGGCACCACAGCCACATGCTACACCCAGGCCCTACAGCGACCCTCGGAGCAGTCCCTTCTCACCTGCTGGTGCTGAGCACTTGCCTAGCACTTGCAGTAAGTCCCAAGCCCTGACCCCCTGCAGGGTCCGCCCTAACAGACAGGCTCCCCAGGACCCAAGTTCTGACCCTGAGCCTCTTCCTACCCTGCCCTCTGAACTACACTCAGGGTTGGCATAGGGTACAAGGTGGTGTCTGCAGGGCCCCTGGCACAGGGACCTGTCCAGTGAGCTAACCTGTGTGCCAGTCCCGTGCCTACCCTTACTATTCAGGGTGGTCCAGCAGGGACACTACAGGAGAGGTGCCAGCAAGCACGAGAGAAACCAGGCTGGGCTAAGGAGGGGACAGCAGGAAAGGGAAACACAAACCCCAAGTTTAAGCCAAGGTACAAAAGAGAAGACAAAGGGAGAGGATCAGGTCTGTGACGACACTGGAGGCTTAGAGGTGGTGGGTGAGTGAGGATGGGGGTCCTTCAGGACCTGAAGAGATCCACAACATTCCCCCAGGCCAGCAACCTGGAGGGAGGCTGGCAGGGGAGGAGCAGAGAGAAGGGATTGGGCAGGCCCTGTGCTGAGTCAGCAGCGCCACCACGTGGGCGTGGCCGGAAGGAGCCTCCTGGCACTTGTTCCAAGGGCTGAGGGGGGCAGCAGCTCTGGGCCCAGTGGCCACAGCCAAGACCCACTGGGGTGCACACTGCTGGGTTGACTCGGTCTTGTCACCCCTAGAGGGGCCCTGAAGGGACCCTCCCACTGCTGGACTGACCCGGCACCTTCAGGGGGGTTAGGAGTAAGTTCATCATGGATAGGTGTGGGGTGGACATTACCACAGCTTACCAAATCCCAGCCACACACCACTCCACAGAGGAGGCTGGCTGCTGTGCCTAAAAGAACCAGCCCAAATAGCAAAGGATGTATGATGGGGAATGTGGAGGGAGGGACCCAAAGAGGCACCCTGAGCCATCAGACCAGAGGCCCACCAAGGAGGGTGCGGGGCGGACCAGGAAACGGTCCTTTCCTTCCTCACAAGTGCTCAGGCGCCCAGGCCCTGTGAGAGCCACCAGGCCTATAAACCCACTCTGCGGAGCCCAGATGCTGGTGACAGAGTGAGCAACAAGAATTCCTCCAGCAGACCTGCCTGAGCCCTAGAAGCTATCCTGACTGAGGGAGAGGAGCGCAGAGCCTGCCGGGAGGGAGGGAGGTGTGCTGGGGGCCGCTGTGGCGGGAGTTTGCCTGCACAGTCCTCACGCGGGTGATCTGGGCCTCGGCGGGACCGAGAAGAGAACCTGGCAGAGCCAAGTGCTCGTCCCGCACGCCTGGGAACAATCTGGCAAGCCCCTGATTTTGCAGAACTTTCTTGGCATGCCAGGCTGTCCGAAGGCCTGACCATGCTTTCTTCGAAGATGTGAGGTCAAAGTGGGCAGAGGAGGATGGAAGGTGGGTTAAAAGAAACCTGCCCAGTGCCACTGCCGAGACCCCCCACACCACTCACACAGCGGCCCCCAGAATTCTCTGCACAAGCTCAGGCTCCTAGCTGAGATCCCCCCATCCCTCAACGGCATGGTTTCCGGCATGCTGTGATTATTGGCACCTAAAATAAACTATTCATGTCTCTCCTTTAGGTAGAAGCCAATGGGATCTAAATCCCAAAATGATTTTGTGCCTAAAAAAAGGGAACACATATTTGAACGAGTTCAAGTTCATTTTTAACAGTGGGAAATTACACATTAAACCCTTTATCATTCACTCATACCTCAGCATGTGCTATTTTTTTTTCTTTCCAACCACCAATGTGTCACACCAAAAAAGCTTATATTTTTCTTTCCAAAAATTACCCAACCACCAATGTGTCACACCAAAAAGCAAAGAAAACATGTTATTAAATATTACACAAAATTATAACTCATAAGCAAAACAATAAAGGGAATCTTTTCTATAAGCCAAAACTTATAATTAGTTCACTGTTAAAAACCCCTCACCTATCTAAGATGAATAAATCTTAGTAGGACCATAATCTTGTCTTGGGGGTGGGAGGTCCACACCCAACAGTCTCAGGGGTCACTCCTGGGGGCACCATGTGTGCTGCCAGGGCCGGGACCCGGGTCAGATGGTGCCCCACTGATCTCCACTGTCCTTGGGCTCTGGCCCAAGACCTGCTTCATAGCATCCCATCTGCTTGCTGATTTGTCCCGTGTAACTTTTAGGTTGTATCACTTGTCTTGTATCACTTGTCTTCCCATTGTTCATCGATTTGCTTCGAGTGGGCACCAGTAACATCTCCATATGTCCTGTCGCATGCTAGTGTAGCCCAAGGGCATCTGCTCGCTCCAGGAACACAAAGAGCCTCAAACCATTCACTCAGGTCATGGGAATGAGGTTAGGTTAAGGTCTTTAAATCTCAAAGTGTGCACGAATTGAAATCTTTCAAAGCATTTCTTGTAGCTATAAGCAGACTAAAGTATTTTTCTGAATTCAGTCAGCTGTGATCACAATGAATCATTCTTTAAGTTAATGAAGACCTATGAAAAACAAACACAACTTTGGGTGTTGGGGCCACACCAGCAGTGCTCAGGGATCACTCCTGGCTCTGTGCTGAGAGATCACTCCTAGTGGGATGCAGGAGATCATAGGGGATTCTGGGGTCAGACCCAGACTCACTGTGTGCAAGGAGCACGTCCTCCCTGCTGTGCTTTCTTTCTAGGACTAAACACAGAAAGTACATTTACAGGTGGGGACCCATCTCCACAAAACCTGGGGGCTTTTTTCAAAGACAGTTGCTCCCTGCTGAACAGTCGGGTCTGGGGCGATGATGGCCCCGTTGTGCAGTTCAGAATCTCCATGAAGCTAACTGCAGAGGCTACAGGTGTGTGTCAAACTTGAGACGCACGCAAACAGCAGAGGAACACTTTCTTATGGTTTAGGTATTGTATGCCATGTGCTAATAATAACATATATATAACCCTAATGTATATTATATACTTATATATAATATATTAGGGTCATAACAATAACCCTAAAGATTTGTATATACATATATATGTGTATAGTATATACTATATATATATATATAAAATATTTTGGTGGTGGGACTTGAACCCAGGCAAGTGGCCCACTGCTGAGCCACATCCCTTGCTCAGAAAATAAAAAAATATGAAGAAAACGCTACTAAAAAAAATCATGAGGTAGAGGAGGAAAACCATGCAGGCTTTCCTCCTGCATGGTTTATATTCTCCAAGACTGTAAATCCATGTGTCGCCTGTTCACAGCAAAGTCTACGTCTACGTAAACTGTTCTACATGAATAGGCAGGCTTAAACCCATGTGGTTTAGGGACAGCTGTTGGCCACAGGGCCACGGCACTCTTACTGCCTGTAAGCAGACAGAGTCCAGCTTCAAATGTATCCTCTTCCTTTCCTTTTCCATTTGGAAGCAGTGGGAAACCGTGTGAGCATAAGCAGAACTGGGAATGAAGGAAGTTGTGTCCAGCTTCGCCTCTGTCCTTCCCGGATAAGGGACCAGACCGCCTGCCGCAGTCTCACACACGGTTCTCAATGGTCTCCTTTGGGGCTCCAGGGGAGTGACCCGGGTGCGTGCTGAACCCCTCACCCTGGGCTCTGAGCTGAGTGGGCGCAGGGGGCCGCAGGGAGGCCTTCTCGTAGGGGCTAGCAGGCAGTAGCACCCCAGTGTGGGTGGCGTGTCCCCTTGTGGCTGGGGGGCCGGTGCAGGCACGGCTGGACACTCGCCTTACCTGCATTGCTCTTTCTGAACGCAAGTTCTGCTCTGATGGGTGCCAGTGCCTCGGGAGCAGCCGGCCTTTCCAGGCGCAGCGGCTGTGTGTCCTTCCCACCGCTCAGCAGGGCCACATTCTTGGGGTTTACACCTCGAAAGAATAAGACAGTCATTTCCACCATGAGCAAGTGAGTGTCAACATGAGCAGGAACCTGAGGCACCGTGGTGGAGCCACGCCAGAGGGAGGGGCATCCAGGTCACAGTTTGAGGTTCGCTTCTCCCAAGGCCCCAGGTGACCCAGTCTCAGGCAGCAGGGCCAGAATCCTCGTGGTCTTATGGACACGAGAGGGTTTTATGAAATCAAGGAGTAATGACCAGGTTGGACATTTCTGGCTGAGTAACTGCTGAACACAGAGTTCACCCAATGGATGCTCGTTTCCGTCGTGACCCTCTGCCTGCATGAAAATGGGGGCAGAGGGCACAGCCCTGGGGACTAGAGGCAGCTCCTTGTGTGAACAGAGAGATGGGCACAACTGCCCACAGATGTGGGGCTTTCGGGCAGCCTGGGCTTCCGAGGCGGTCCCGGGGCCGCTGCTTTCACCCCTGTGAGATTTACAAACGGTCAGCCCTGCTTGTCAACTCAGTGCCGGAGCAAGCCCGGGGCTGTGGGCTAGAGGGGGTCCCCACTCCAGAGCCCGGGAGGGGGATATGGGCACCCGCACATCTCCTGTGTCCGGGGGGCGGTGCATGGCCCTCGAGGCTCTGCTCTAAGCTTGTCTTCCCAGAGAGAGCACTGCGTGCTGGTCTCTGTCTCCCCGAGGGGGGCTCAGGAGGCCCCTCACCCCACCCAGGCTCAGGAGCCTTCCTGCTCCGGGTTCCCAGGCCCCCAGCTGCCTTCCTCAGGGTCTCTGCCGAGCGTGAGTCACTCTAGCTTCCCGGAGTGCCCTCGCAGCCCACCCAACCTCATCACAGGCTCCCAGCAGAGCCCCAGATGCCGCCGTCCATGTCGCCGTCTCCCCAGCCAGCAAGGCCCCAGCTGCAGCGCAAGCCCGTTCCTCGCCTACACCAGCCTTACCTTCTCCCTGGGACGCAGGGGCCCTCCTGACAGCCCCCCCCCTTCTTCTAACTTGCCTTCTGGTGTCTTTCCTCTCTCCATACACAATCTCTGCAACACCCAAGTCATGGGTCACTCCCCTCCCCTGCTGGGTCCCGTCCTGCTGCGCCCTCTAGCCTTCTAGTCCTGCCCTGCTGTTTGCTCTCCTCCCCACCTCTGCCTCCCCTCCGCCTCCTCCCCTCTGTCCTGCTGTCTCTCCCCTCCCCTCTCGGGTGGCTACTGGCTCAGAGCAGCCTCCACACTGCCACTCTCTGAACATTCCAAACAGCAGGGGCTCAGTGCACGGTGCCCAGAAGAGGGACCAGCATCCACGGCCCCGCCTGCCCCCGCAGACCGCGAGGAGCCTGAGCACTGGGCTGCAGGTTCTGACCCCATGTGGGTTCTGGTCTGAACTGTTTTACCCCAGCGCCTCCAGTGCCCTCAGTCACCAAGCGGTACAGCCTCCCCCTGGGCCCCGCAGTGCCCTGTCCTGACCTGTCCTTCCCTGTCCTGGTGCTCCCAGACCCCAGAGACCTCCCTCCCCTCCCCCATGGAAACCAGCGGGGGTGGGGAGGGCTTCTGAGGAGCCTCCAGGGTACAAGGTCTCTGCCCCCTGCTCAGAACTGACCCTCAACCTCTCTAGAAGCTTCCAGGACATGGGGAGCCACCCAGGGGGAGAAGCAACACCACCTCCGGACACTGGGGCGGCCGCTCAGATGGGACTGTGGCTCTGGCGGGCGGGTGCCTCACGGGGGCGGGGGAGAGCCCCACATCCTCCAGCTGGCACCACCCTTCCAGCACCACCTGCCTCCACCTTCTCGGCTCCCCAGTTCTGGGGGTCCCTGCGCTGCCCAGCCCATCTGTGCTGCGGGACCAAGGCTCTGGGGGTGCAGGGTGGCCACAGACTGAAGCACTGACTGTGGCTGGGACAGTGTGTCCACCTGAACGTGGGGCGAGGGCACATGAGCAGAAAGGACTGTGCCCGGTGACTCCATGTACCCCTGGCCATGTCTCACGCCCTGTAGTGGACACAGGCCTTTCCGCGTGCTTACCAGGGAAGGTACCGTGACTGTTTCAAGTAGTACTGCTTCGCTGTGGAGACTGAGGGGGCAGTGGTCAGCTCCGAGTCCACCTGCAGTAGCCCAGCAGCAGACATGTCCTTGCTGTCTCTTGGGTGGATGGCGGTGCCCAGGGGGACCCGACGACTCGCGGGAAGCCTCGGGTAGACAGAAGGCAGAGTTCCAGCAGGGACCTGCACGCCCACCCTCCCCCCACGTCTACTTGCACCTCATGATCCGAGCAGCCCTTCCAGAGGGACCCCACTCCCCGCAGGGGGGAGCCTGAGGAAATGTAAAGCTTCCTGGAAACAGATAAGAACAAAGACGCAAGCATATGGGACACAGCCAAAGCAGACTGAGAGCGCACGGCAACCGGAGTCGTCGTGGGGAGAGCGATGGGGAGCGTCTCTGCATGCCGTGGGGAGTTGTGGGGTGCTGTCAGCCACGGTGACCCACAGTGTGACTGTAAGGGGGTGCTGTAAGCCACGGTGACCCACAGTGTGACTGTAGGGGGTGCTGTAAGCCACGGTGACCCACAGTGTGACTTTAGGGGTGCTGTGAGCCACGGTGACCCACAGTGTGACTTCAGGGGGTGCTGTAAGCCACGGTGACCCACAGTGTGACTTCAGGGGGTGCTGTGAGCCACGGTGACCCACAGTGTGACTTTAGGGGGTGCTGTGAGCCACGGTGACCCACAGTGTGACTTCAGGGGGGTGCTGTAAGCCACGGTGACCCACAGTGTGACTTCAGGGGGTGCTGTAAGCCACGGTGACCCACAGTGTGACTTTAGGGGGTGCTGTAAGCCACGGTGACCCACAGTGTGACTTTTAGGGGGTGCTAAGCCACGGTGACCCACAGTGTGACTTCAGGGGGTGCTGTAAGCCACGGTGGACCCACAGTGTGACTTCAGGGGGTGCTGTAAGCCACGGTGACCCACAGCCTGTTATTGAAGTGGAAGCAGACTCTCAGAGCCTCAGAACAGAAATGAGATCAGAAACAAATGCAGCCTCGTTATAGGAACTAAGTTTATGACCCAGGAGTCAGGAGCACAAAGAGGTGCTGCTAGAGCTGGAGAGTTACAGGCCCTTATCACAGACCCGGCCCCAGAGGGACCTGGAAGAAAAACGCAGGTGTCAGACCCAAATCCCGAAATAAACGCACTGAGAGACCAGGCGCAACACTTGTGATCCAGACTGCAGTGGTGTCTCGGCAATTTGACTCCATCAATGAGGAAACAAGCAAACCCAAACAGACGGAGGTGACACACCACTGTGAGACCATCACCAGAACAAGGGAGACGTCTGCTGAGCAGAGACAACGTGCACACCCTGTTCCGAGCTGACAGAAACCAGCAGCGTCCGCACCCTCACAGAAAAAGGAGGGAATAGAGGGACGGGAACGTGGCCGACAGATCCCTGACTCTGAAGGAGATGCAGATGTAAAGGACAGACGTGATTCGCAACTCTGAGATCGGCCCAAACCAGGAAGGCCAGGACAGGTGTGGGACTAGAGCACAGGAAGCTCTCCAGCATGTGGCAAATGAACCTGGCCCAGCCTCTATGGAAATGGTGGATTCTTTTTTTTTTTCTTGGGGGGGCACACCTGGAAATGCTCAGGGGTTACTCCTGGTTCTGCACTCAGGAATTACTCCTAGCGGTGCTCGGGGGACCATATGGGATGCCGGGGATTTAACCTGGGTCAGTAGCATGCAAGGCAAATGCCCTCTTGCTATGCTATCACTCCAACCCCAAGGAAATGGTGGATTCTTAAACAGAGCGGCCCTGTGTTCCAGAAATCCTGCTCCGAGGTATCTATTCCAAGGGCACCCAAATTCTAATTTCAATTTGGTTTTGCTTGTTTGGGAGCCACACTTGGCAGTGCTCCTGGCTCACCCTGGCTCTGTGCTCGGGGGGTCACTCCTAGTGGGGCCTAGAGAACCATATGGGGTGCTGGGGACGGAACCTGGGTCAGCCACATGCAAGGCAAGTGCCCTCTCCTCTGTACTGCCACTGTGCCCCCAAACTGACACGGAAAGATCTACGAACGCCTATTTATTGCAGCACTGTTCACGCCAGCCAGGATCGGAATCAAGCCAGGTGCCCAGCGCCCCAATGGCGAGTGAGCTGGTCTGTGCACTCACACGGGTGTGCTGGCCTCTAAGACAGAGAAGCTCTTGCTCTCTAGCCGCCACACTGGTGGGTCTAGTCGGTGTGATGATAAATGAAGTAAGTACTAGATGTCTTCACTCTTTCTGGGGATATGCAGAGAAACAAAGGGTGAGTGGACAGGGTCCAGTAAGACTGACCCCTGGCCCTTGACAACAGAGGAGGCCTGAGGCTCCTAGTGGACCCCTTTACCACTATGTTGGCGGGACGGTGTGGCGACAGTCACGCCACATGGGGAAACTGGTCTATCTCAGTTAAACAGTATACAGGGGTTGTGTGCCCTGGGGCCCACCCCACCACAAGGCCTGTCACCCCAGCATCATTCTCAAGTCTGGAAGAGGCTGTGTACAAAGTGCCACTGTGGGAAATTTCCGATTTCATTCACAACAATCCTAACTCCCATTTTTTGTTCTTGTTGTTTGGAACCGAAAAGACTGCTTGGAAACCAGTCTATCACAATTTAAAAATATTAATATATATTCCAAATAACAACAACCAAAATGGAAGCTTTTGTTTTGGGAATATAGATATGGATATATAATGATATAGATATAGAAGATATAGAGATAGAGATATAGAGAAAGAGATAAGAGATAGAGATAGAGACAGAGACAGAGACAGAGACAGGGACAGAGCTAGAGCTAGAGCTAGAGAGATATAGAGAGAGATAGAGATTGAGAGAGATAGAGATAGAGATATACACACACACATATATATATATTTGACTCCTCCTCAGGCCAAATCTGCCCCCCATGACAAACTCCCTGTGGGTAAGGGCTGGCCACAGGGTCCAAGCTGGACAGTGCCAGTCTAACCGTCTCGCCCCTGGTCAGCACTTCCGGGGGTCTCCCACCCTCCCAAGTCCTGGCGTGACTTTCTCCCAGTCGGGAGAGAGCTTAAGCAGATTTCCTATTTGTGGTTCTGTCAGGCCAGGGACGGCCCAAGCTCCAAGCACAGAGCCCCCAGAGAGGCACTGCTGTCCGCACTGCCACGCGGCAGCTGGGGAATGATCCCTGGCACACAGCCTATCTGCTTTCCTGTTTCTCTTCTGTTCCAGAGGAAAGAAGAGAGCGTGTCTCCAAAACGCTTGCCCTGACAATCATCCCGCAAGCACTGACAATACTTTTTTTTTTTTCTTTTTGGGTCACACCCAGCGACGCTCAGGGGTTTCTCCTGGCTCTGCACTCAGGAATTACTCCTGGCAGTACTTGGGGGACCATATGGGATGCCGGGGATTGAACCCGGGCGGGCACAGGCCGGCCACGTGCAAGGCAAACGCCCTACCGCTGGGCTATCGCTCTGGCCCCAGCACTGACAATACTCGTAAGGGCTCGTAAGGGGCTGCGTAAAGCACAGAACGTTCAGGGGCCGCAAACCAGTGGCCATCCTGGCAGACCAGCTCTGCTCTTTGCAGAAGGATGTGGATTTCAGGATGTGCTGGTGGAGGCCAAGGGGCCACACTGAGGGGACGCTCCCGCCACGCCCAGCCCTGCAGAAAGGCAAGCTGCTGAGTTGTGCAGAGGCAGCCGCATGCTGGGGGGCTGGAGCAAGAAAAGTCACGCTTCCGACTACCCGAAGGTCTATACACGTGGCCGGCCAGTGAGTCAGTCAAGCCCACGAGGGAATGAGAGGAAGCTCTTTTGGGGGAGCCAAGCACTTACCGAAAAGGCGAGTCTTTCCTCCTCTTCTCTTTGCCGACACCCATGCTGGCCTTCTTAGAATGGGGAGGCCCCAACCTCGTCCTCCTCCAAGCTGTCCCAGCTGTCTCCAGACGTGAACACGGTCTGGCCCCACCTCCGCCTGGCACTTTTATGGCCCTGGGTGATGTGTGGTTTCTGCAGGCAGGAGGGGGGGGGGAAAGGACCATCAGAAGGCTCTGGACCTTTCCGGAAGGTGGAGGGAGACACCATCTCCACAGCCTGAAAAGCCCCTGCAAAGTCACACAGCACAGGCTGCCATGGATATGGGAGGGGTCTGTGGGTATGGGTGGGGCCAATAAATGTGGTCATGGTTGTGTGGGTGGGACCATGGATGTGGGTGGGGCGTGGTGAAGGCGGGCCTGGGGCTGTGAGTGGGCTGGTGGGTGTGGGTAAGGCCGGACTGCAGGGCTCGGAGCTGACATGTCACTGACTGATGCAGGCTACGAACTGCCTCGTGTCAGGGTCTGTGTATAACTCCTGAGCCTCCGTTTCTGCTCTTCATGTGGAGTCTTATGGTGTGTGTGAACTCAGTTTTCTAACGTGACTGTTCTAGAATGGCTCCTAGCAAACAGGACAGGAGCCAGAGGCTCTAGGTGGTGTTTCTGGAAAGGGGTTGCTGGAATTAAAGCCAGGACCCTGTGGCCAACGTGTGCCCGGGGGCCCACCCCACCACTAGGCCTGTCACTCGCAGCATCACTCTCAAGTCTGGAAGAGGCCGTGTGCAAAGTGCCACTGTGGGGAATTTATGACTTTATTCTCAACGGACCAAACTCCCATTTTTGTTGTTGCTGTTTGTTTTTTTGGGCCACACCAGCAATGCTCAGGGCTTACTCCTGGCTCTGTGCTCTCAGATTACTCCTGGCAGGCTCAGGGGACCATACAGGGAGCCTAGAATCAAATCAAACTTTGGGGGCCACATACATGGAAGGTGCCCTGTCTGCTGTACTCTCTGGCCCCAACAAACCAAACTCTTTTGTTTTGTTTGGTTTTTTTTTGGAGGGGTCACACCCAGTGATACTCAAAGATTACTCCTGGATCTTTGCTCAGGAATTACTCCTGGTGGTGTTTAGGGGGACCATATGGGATGCCGGGGATCAAACCCAGGTTAGCCACGTGTGTAAGTCAAACGCCCTACCTGCTGTGCTATAACTCTGGTCCCCCAAACCAAACTCTTTGATAGGAAAGGGAAACAGGGCTAGAGGTGCCCAGGGTTGGACAGGGCAGCACACTGCCGAGGGATGTACAGGCCAGCACACTGCCGAGGATGGACAGGCCAGCACACTGCCGAGGGATGGACAGGCCAGCACACTGCCGAGGGATGGACAGGCCAGCACACTGCCGAGGGATGGACAGGCCAGCACACTGCTGAGGGATGGACAGGCCAGCACACTGCTGAGGGATGGACAGGCCAGCACACTGCCGAGGATGGACAGGCCAGCACATCCTGAAGGATGGACAGGCCAGCACACTGCCGAGGATGGACAGGCCAGCACACTGCTCGTCATTTTGCTCCAGGCAGAAGGCGGGCAGTGTAGTATCTACGGCTTTGGCACGGGAGGGGCACAGACTCTGAACTGCTGTGAGAGGAAGCTGTGTGGGCACAAAGCTGAGCGTGGCCTGGGGCATGACCCAAGCTTTTCCCAAGAGCGACAGTGAGCACCGTGGCTGAGTGAGCTGGAGAGGGCCGAGGTGACCCATGTGTGGCTCCACATTCAGTCCCCTTACAGTCTGCCCAGTGCCACTGTGGCATCTGGTGCTGGCGCTACAGAGGTCACCGGGCAGGAGGACGTGTCAGTGGTGGGGCCGTGTGAGGACCCCGGAGAGGAGGTACCGTCCACACAGCAGGCCAGCGAATCCCAGGGACCCAAGCAGCCCTGTGCTACCTAACTCTTGCCCCTGTTCCCAGAACCATGGCCCTGACTCTGACGTCCAAGCTGCCCGGACTCTGGGGTTTGGTGGCCTGGACACAGGACACAAGCCGAGTGTCTCAGAGGCGCAGAGGCCGGCTGCAGGCACAGCTGTGACTTTTGCTTCTCGTGAAGGTCCAAGAGCAACAACTATGGATCAGCAAGCGTCAAGCGAGGCCTCAAACCCGGGAGTGTGTGTGGGAGTGGGGCGCCGAGACCCAGGGCTGGCAGCAGAGTGCGACACACTGTGCGTCCCAGCACCCGGCCTTACTGGTCAGGCTGAGGGGTCATGGGGCACTGGGTCCCTACAGTGCTCATGGGCGTATGGAGGGAGGGGGAGAGTGTTTCTCATGTGCCGTCCATGGCGTGCCTGAGGTCATCTGGCTCCGTGGCCCCTTACTGGACTGGGGGGCGAGGCACCCTATCATCACAGATAAGCTCATGTCAGGCACAAAGGCCGCATTTCTAGAAAGGTTCCCCAAGAGCCACATGGAGCCTGGGGAGGAATAGCACTTGGCTGCGCTTACCCCCCCCCACGGCCTTGCTTCCTGTTGGTGACGCTCAGAGCAAATGCAGCCACGCTCTCCCAAGCTCCACTCACCCTCGGAGGGAAGCAGCAGCCGGCACCATGCACTGCACACTCCCAGGTCAGGCTATCCCAGGCACCAGCCAGACATTGGGAGCCAAAGCAGAAATCCTGGCTGGGTGGGCCTGGGCGAACTTGCTGCCCAAGGCCCGAAGGTCGGGACTGGGCCATGTTCTGGCCCTAAACACTGTGCCTGCATTTGGAAGGACACATGCCACTGACTGGGCCTTGAGAAGCTCCCTGAGCCCACCCCAAGATGCAGGGAAAGTAGGTTCTACACTCCAGCCACTCGAGTCCCCAGTGTCCACACGGCAGCGTGACCACCGAGCCCTTCAGATCCGGGGTCTGCACTTCCCAAGGACCACATTCTCCAGTTCCTGCGTTGTACTTTCTGTGTCTCAGTAACCGTTCCGGAGGACCGGAGACAGCACAGCAGGCAGGTACTGCCCTTGCACACAGCCAACCCGGGCTCCATCGCCCAGCACCACAGAGGGCCCCTGTGCCCCTCCAGGATTCCCCTGAGCACAGAGCCAGGAGTCAGCCCCGAGCACTCCAAAGGACAGAAAAAGTCAGCCAGTGCAAGCTTTCTTCTTTCTGGAAGCCTTTTCTTAATCAACTATCTTAGTATTTCCATTTCCCTCATGCCAGATGAAGTGGAGCTGTAATGAGTAGAGGGGTTCCCCAACCCCCTACACACATACTTTCTGGCCCTGTCCCAGCTTCGGAAGGACAACTTACCACCCGCACCTGTTTGACAATGCTTGGGAGCAGTGGCGAAGGCTGCACCTGAGGCGTGTGTGGCTTCAGCGCTGCCTGGCTGGGGCCGTGGGGCGGCAGCTGGACCGGCTGTAAGGGCTGATTCGGCTTCAGCTGTGGCCGCCCGCCAAGTGGTCCATGATGCCAAGCAGAGGCTTTGCTCCTGGTGGGTGCCCCAGCTTGCTTGGCGACTGTTTCGACTCTAGATGGTGAGCAGGAGAGCCCAGGACTTGGCCAACTTGGAAATAGGGGTGCTTCAGGGCCTGCAGGCGTGGGGAGAGCCAACAGAGGGTGTGCTCACATACGGGTTTGGGTTGGGGGCCACACCCAAGAGGTGCTCAGGACTTACTCCTGGCCGGCGCAGGACTCATTCCTAGGGGCTTAGAGGATCCCACAGTAGCTTTGTATAGAGCCTGGATGGACCACATGCAAGGTCAGTGTCCTCCCCCTCAGTTCTATCCCACACAAGCCAATAGTGGGCACTGGCCAAGCCACTGCCACTAGCACAGTAAACGTCAGAGTGGGGGTGTCCAGCCACCTCCTGTTCACACTTAAGATTGCCAGGCTGGAGATACAGCTCAACTGTGAAGGGAGCGTGCTAGGTGGTATACAGTAGATCCCCAGCACTGCAAAGACAGACAAGAGAACACCTGAAAAAAGATAGTCATGGAAAAGTGAGAGTTTGAGAAGTAAATTTCATTAAAAAAATTAGTTGAGGGGGCCAGAGTGGTATTACCATAGGGAGGACATATGCCTTATATGTGGCCGATTCGGGTTCGATCCCTGGCATCCCATACGCTCCCCCAAGCACCACCAGGAGTAATTCCTGAGTGCAGAGCCAGGAGTAGCCCCTGAGCATTGCTGGGTGTGACCCAAAAAGCTCCCCCAAAAAAAATTAGTCAAGTACAACTTAGTAGGAAGGTTTAAAAAAAATCAGTGATCTGATAATCCAGGTAAAGCAACTGTTCTGTTTAAAGATTTTATTTAAAAACTTAAACACCGGCTAAGTTCACTGTGATTATGGGGCCAGAGAGAGAGGACAGCAAGTAAGGAGCCTGCTCTGCGTGTGGCTGACCAGTTCCTTCGCTGGCACCACAGGGTCCTCTACCCGCAGGCCTCCAGGAGTAACCTTGAGGCACAGAGCCAGGAGTAAGCCCTGAGAACAGCCGGGTGCAGCCTAAAAACCAAAGTACAGGAGTGGAGCTACAGTGATGGTACATCAGGCAGGGCGCTTGCCTTGCACACAGCCAGTCTGGCTTTGATCCCTGGCATCCCACATGGTCCCTGAGCACCACCAAGAGTGATCCCTGAGCACAGAGCCAGAGTGCAAGCCCCGGAGCATCACCACGTGTGGCTCCAAAACAAATAAACGCAAGTAAACATCGGTGCAGGGATGTTAGGCCCTGTGGGACCGTGGCTCCAGCTCACCAGGTGCATCCCTGGGTGTGACCCTGGGGCAGCACTGCAGGGCCTGCCCGCTGAATGCTCCCCTGGGCTGACCAAGAGTCACCGGGAGGACCCCTGAGCACTCCTTGGGAGGTCCGGGAAATGCTGGATCTCAACATATTTAGCTTTTGAGTCCCTGCAGGTGGGCTAAGGCTGTTATGCCCACTCTCCCAAATCCAGGGACCCCCAGAAAGTGACTAACTGTCCAGATAGATGGTGATGCTTGTCTCCTGAGCTACCTGCAGGGATCGCACCTCTGTCTGGGTCCCACCCAGCTGTGTTCAGGGCCTCCTCCTGGCAGCTTGCCCAGGGCTCACACCCAGCAGTGCACAGGGGGGTCTGTGGCGCCAGAGATACCCAGGCCCCTACAGTCGAATCCCGGCTCTCTAGTCCCATTTTTGCTGGGTCCCACCCCAATTCTGGAGACATGATTTCCCATTGCTATCCGTCTCTGGGGAACAGGGGATCCCTCAGTGGCCCGAGGTGGCACTGCCTGGCATGTGAACTTCCCGGTCTCTCATCTCCCTCACCTGCTCCTTCCAGTCAGGAGGCACCTGGCGCCACCTCACTCTCAGACCACTGAGGCTTGTTCCCCTGAAGATAGCGGCCTCCTCTTCCCAGGGCTCCTGACATTATTTTTCTGTTTTATATTTTGGTTTTGGGGCCACACCTGGTGATGCTCGGGGCTGACTCTGGCACTGAGCTCAGGGATCACTCCCCGTGGTGCACAGGGGACCCTATGGGGTGCGGGGATGGAACCTGGGTGGACGGCCTGCAAGGCCAGTACCCCTCCCCATTGCTGTCTCTCCAGCTCGGCTTCATTGGAGCCATGACACATGAGAAACCAAGAAACCATAACCACGGGTGTGACTGTTAGCACTTCCTTGAGCCCTTGAGCCAAAAATGTACTTTTTTTTTGCTTTTTTGGGTCACAGCCGGCAATGCTCAGGGGTTACTCCTGGCTCTGCACTCAGGAATTACTCCTGGCGGTGCTCGGGGACCATATGGGATGCCGGGGATCGAACCCGGGCAGGCATGGGCCGGCCGCGTGCAAGGCAAACGCCCTACCCGCTGGGCTATCGCTCCGGCCCCCAAAAATGTATTTTGTACACCGAGTTGAGAATGACTGTCTGCATGATGTGTGGTTTTGCTCTGGCTTCTTGCTAGGCTTACTGGTATCAGTTAGAACCAGTCTAGAACTGTCTGCAATGTATAAATGTGAAAGATCCTGGGAAGGACCTTATCCTAAAATCAGCGTTCTCTAAGAATATCGCATGGCCGCTTCAGCCGCGGCCGTGCGCCAAGGGAGCTGTGGGTCAGACTCCATAGTTCCTCAGACTCCATCCAAGAGAAAACCTGATCTTCCCCTGTAAGTTTCATCAGTAAATGCTCGAGATGAGAGCCTTCTACTGAGAGTATACCACCTACATGGCAAAGCCTGGAAAGCTACCCGTGTTTTATTAACTTGTTATGCCAAAAACTAGTAACAGTTATGGACCTCAGTTCCATGACCTGAAGAATGGTTTCGGGCTCCTCCTGTCCCTGGAGCAAGCAGATGCCCATGGGTTACACTTGCTTGTGACAGAACTAATGGAGATGTTACTAGTGCCACTCGAGCAAATCGATGAACAATGGGAAGTCAGTGATACAGTGATACAGTACACCAAGTGCCTTCGGCTTTTACTCCTTTGCAGCAGCTCTTACTGAGAAGATTCTTCACAGTGTCATTGATAGCATACCACCATAAACAGACATTCAAACTCCACACATAGGAAGACCCTCCCCACCTGGCCCATAATTAGGCTTTCAAATGCCACGCACAGGAAGGCCCGCCCACCTGACTTGCTGTTGGCCGCTTCTTTGGGTCCCAGTTCAGCATCTCTGTCATGAGCCGGATGGCTTCATTGCTGGCGTTGGGAATCAGTGTTTTCAGATTTATAGGGACACACTGGGGAAACGGAAATTCATCGAGGGCGCCAGCTGGTACCCTTCTGGCCAGTCGCTCTGTTGTCAGATACATGGGGTGCGGGGAGTCATTCTTAGTTAAGAACACGGTATTAGTCACATAAACATAATACAAATGTCAATTAAATGCCAAGTTAGTGCCACTGAGAAGGAGCTTTTATATAGTTCAAAATAACAAACCATTGGTGGGGTGTTGGGATATTTTGATGGGGGCACACCAGCGCTGCTCAGGGCTTACTCCTAGCTCTGTGCTCAGGGGCCACTCCTGGCATCGCTGAGGGGACCGTATGCGGATGGAGCTGGGGTCGGTCACGTGCAAGGCAAGTGCCCTCCTTCTCGTCCTGCCTCTCAGCCCCTGTACTTGGATCAAGCTGGGAGACCGGCAGCCCAGGGCCAGCGCTTTACGGAGGCTGGTGCGAAGGCACCGTGCCTGCATGCGACATGTCATCCACATGGAAACCGGCGCGTTGCTGCCCAGTTTTAGTAGCTGCGCCCACAGTTTAGCACTGGTTAGTGGGGGTGCTGGCAAGGATATAACTGAGGTTGAAGCTCAGCTAATATCCTCAGAAAGTCCGTGCAAGGGGACGGGGTAGTGAACGAGTTCTCAGTTCCTGAGTGAGACCCCATTCTGGAGCTGTGTAGGAGGAGAGAAGGAAGGACAGTGGCTCAGGAGAGGGCAGGGTCCAGCAGGCACCCCAGTGCAGGCAGGCCGGGGCCAGGTCTCTGTGTGCTCTGTCACCGACCCAGAGTTGACGTGTAAGGTGAGTGGCACCTCTTTTCTTCAGTTTGTGGGATTCGGCCTCCTGAAGTCCTCCTCCCCGCCCCATGGGGGCAAAAACCAAACAAGGGTTCCAGAGAATCGGCCGCTGCAGCACACGCCTGCTGGCTTAAATGTGGGGCTGCCAGGGAAGCAACGCCCCTGAAGCTCTCAGCCCTTTCAGGCCAGCCGCCTTACTTTTTTGGGGGTCCCCAACACTTGGCAAATCTTGAAGATTTCATCCACCTCGCTTGTCCCCGGAAAGCGGCCGGAGGTGTAGAGGCTCGGCCATGATGCTGCCCGACGGCCCAGAGCGTCTATAGGGGAGCTGTAGGCCGAGGAGCGCAGCAGGACCTCAGGCGCTCGGTACCTGGGGAGTCGGGGCACGAGGGAGGAACGGCCACGGGTGTGGGGCACGATTCTAGGCGTGCAGGAGAGGCGGTGCGCTGATGGGGGCGGCCTCCTGCCCTGTGCTCAGCGGGGTGGGACGAGGGGGACCTTGTCTCGGCTCCCTAACTGCAAATGGAAGCTGGACACTGGAGCTCCCCAACTGGAGCAGGCAAAGGGGGCCCCAGTGCAGGAGATCCATTCTGGCTCTTTTTGGTTTGGGGGTACTTAGGTGTGACCCCAAAAAGCAAAACAGAAGCAGAAAATGTGAATTAAATCCCTTTCCCTTCTCTTATTTTGTTTTATTTTTGGTTTCTTGGGTCACAGCTGGTGATGCTCAGGAATTACTCCTGGCAGTGCCTGGATCAAACCCAGTGCTGGGGATCAAACCCAAGTTGGCCGCATACAAGGCAAACACCCCACCCACTGTGCTATCACTCCGGCCTCTCCCTTCTCCCAGAGCAACAGCACTGCTCTCTACTCAAAGATGCACAAGAGCCCAGGGGGACCACCATGGGGCTCTGGGGCAGGGCGGGGGGCGGTGCTCACCATCTGGTAGACACATAATCTGTGTCACGGCGGCTGGGACCGTAGTTCTCTTGCAAGTCCAAAATCGGCAATTTTCACAAGTTCTGGACCCATACACAGCAAGTTCTCCGGTTTCATATCTCTATGGAAGAATCCTTGGTCGTATAGAGAGGAGAAACAATAAATTATCGTGTTGAAACACGTTTGCCATCAACACAACACAGTCGAGCCTCTCTGTAGTAACCTGAGATGTGAACTTGGGGGGTGGGGATGGAACAAAGCCTGGAAGTGGGGCTCCACTTTCACAACAGTTTGGCGAGGAAGTCCCAGGGGCTGTGGGCCAGTCAAAATCTGTCCCGTTTCATTGGGGCTGGAGTGATAGCACAGCGGGTAAGGTGTTTGCTTGCACACAGCTGACCTGGGTTCGATCCCGGCATCCCATATGGTCCCCCAAGCACCGCCAGGAGTAATTCCTGAGTGCAGAGCCAGGAGTAACCCCTGAGCGTCGCCGGGTGTGACCCAAAGAGAAACCCCCACTAAACCTGTCCATTTCACCTGCATTGTTCGTCCAGGCCAGGAACTGCCACCAGCCCATGCCCACTGGGTGAGAGCTGAGGATGGAGGCAGAGACGGGAAAAGTCGCTATGGTTGCTGGAGCCTGTGTTCTAACCCTCATTGCCATGGCAGGTCAGAAAAGCTCGTTACAACGGAAGTCCACACAAAATCTTTTCTTTTCCTTCTTTTTGGGTCAATACCTGGTGATGCTCGAGGTTATTCCTAGCTCAGTGCTCGGAGTACCATATGGGATGCTGGGGATTAAACCTGAGTCGGCTGCATACAAGGCAAGCGCCCTACCTGATGTACTATCGCTCCAGCCCCACACACAAAATCATCAAACCGCTCAGGGTCCCTTTGTGTTGATTTAGTGAATAGCCCGATCACTAGTCAGGCTACAGACTGTCCCTCCCCAGAGGCGAGGACAGCCCAGCAGAGGGTCTGACCCCTGTGCCTTTTCCAGGAGACCTTCTAAGGGAGCTTGGGGATGAAAAGGCTTTATGTCTTTTAGGGATTTGGTGCCACAGTGGCGGTGTTCAGGGCTTACTCCCGCTCAGGGGTCACTGCTGGTGGGGGCATCGGGGACCAGGGGTTCAACTGGGGCCGTATGCATGCAAGGCCTACACTTTAGCACCTGAGCCAGCTCTTAAAACTCTAAACATCAGTGTCCGTGTGATCACTCCAGACTCCAGTCACTGCGGTCAGCAGGTTAATTTGGTGACTCCCCTGCATGACGGGCAAAGTCCAGTGCAGAGCCTACCGTGCTTGTGGATGAAGGCCAGCCCCTGCAGGATCTGGTACATGATGTTCCTGATCACGGACTCAGGGAACAGCTTGTTTCTGTGAAGGAATGGGAGTCCCCAGACACAGTCAGGGCAGTCACCCGGCCCCCACCCACACCAACAAGAGCAGCAACGGCCCAACTCACAGTCCTGCTGGCCTCACGGCCTGAATGAATTGCAGTCCTCGTGGCATCACTCACAGCCCTGCGGGGTCCTCGGTGGCGTCACTCACAGCCCTGCTGTCCTCGTGGCGTCACTCACAGCCCTGCTGTCCTCGTGGGTCACTCACAGCCCTGCGGGCCTCGTGGCGTCACTCCACAGCCCTGCTGTCCTCGTGGCCTCACTCACAGCCCTGTTGTCCTCGTGGCGTCACTCACAGCCCTGCGGGTCCTCGTGGCGTCACTCACAGCCCTGCTGTCCTCGTGGGTCACTCAGCCCCCTGCGGTTCCTCGTGGCCTCACTCACAGCCCTGCTGTCCTCGTGGCCTCACTCACAGCCCTGTTGTCCTCGTGGCGTCACTCACAGCCCTGCTGTCCTTGTGGCCTCACTCACAGCCCTGCGGGCCTGCGTGGCGTCACTCACAGCCCTGCTGTCCTCGTGGCGTCACTCACAGCCCTGTTGTCCTCGTGGCGTCACTCACAGCCCTGCGGGCCTCGTGGCCTCACTCACAGCCCTGCGGGTCCTCGTGGCCTCACTCACAGCCCTGCGGGTCTCGTGGCCTCACTCACAGCCCTGCTGTCCTCGTGGCGTCACTCACAGCCCTGCTGTCCTCGTGGCCTCACTCACAGCCCTGTTGTCCTCGTGGTGTCACTCACAGCCCTGCGGTCCTCGTGGCGTCACTCACAGCCCTGCGGGCCTCGTGGCCTCACTCACAGCCCTGCGGGTCCTCGTGGCCTCACTCACAGCCCTGCTGTCCTCGTGGCGTCACTCACAGCCCTGCTGTCCTCGTGGCCTCACTCACAGCCCTGTTGTCCTCGTGGCATCACTCACAGCCCTGCTGGCCTCGTGGCCTCACTCACAGCCCTGCTACCTCGTGGCCTCACTCACAGCCCTGCTGGCCTCGTGGCCTCACTCACAGCCCTGCTACCTCGTGGCGTCACTCACAGCCCTGCTACCTCGTGGCCTCACTCACAGCCCTGCTGGTCCTCGTGGCCTCACTCACAGCCCTGCCGGCCCCCTTGTTGAGGCTTTAGAGAGGCTTAGGCCCTGCGTTTAAGCATGATACTTAGAATTTCATTTTGCTCTGATGCTTGGTAAAAAATAAAAACCAAACCCCCAGTTCAATACATTATCTAAACATTCAGTAGCTAAATTCTTAACTTTCTCAGGAAGAACACAGGACATTAGGAAGCTGAGCAACAAACAAGCTAAGTGTGCACATCTCAATCATATGCACTTAAGAATTTTAAGGACACCTTCCCCCTCCATTTTGTTGAGCCTGGTGGCCCACCCAGGGGCTGCCCTGGGGCGACCAGCCATAGTATGCAGTCTCAAATGAGGCTGGGGAAGCTGGAATTCCGCTCTCCCCAGGCTCAGCTGACCATGGGGCTCCCAGGAGGACAGATGGGTTTTGGGAGTGGGCTCATCACCTCTTGGGGGTCCCGGAAGCAGTTGGATGAGACTTGCCCACCACACTAGCTGCCACCTTCGCTGTCCAGGTGCTGACCATGAGGCCTCTAAGTCACGGCCGCTTTGCGGCCATGCCGTCCATCAAACTAGTGGAAACGGTTATGTCCTTTAATGTACTGCATTCTACGATGTGTAGGAAAGTTTGGCAGGAGGGAGAGATAGAGAGGAGAGAAAAGACATACAGAACTTCGCCAAGTAGTTGAGGTGTAGGAGGGGAGGGAGATGGGGACATTGGTGATGGAAGATGGGTTAAGGTGGAGGGATGGGTGTTGGAACACTGTAGAACCAAAACTCTACATGAGCATCTTGCAATTGTATGTCTAAAATGGTGTAATAAAATTTGGGGAAAAAAAACTTGCATGCAGGAAAAAAAAAGGAATATAAGCTGTTTTTAATATGGAAATGTTTTTAGGGTTGTTTTGTTTGTATGATTTGGTTTTGGGGCCACACCCAGTGGAGCTTATGGCTTACACTTAGAAATTACTCCTGCAGTAGTCAGGGTAATTTATGTGCTGCCAGGGATTGAACCCAGATCAACCACATGTAAGCCAAGTGCCCTGCCTACTGTACTATCTCTCTAGCCCCCTGAATACAAATGTCAAAAACCTGTATAGAGAAACACTGTTCTTCACCCCTCTTAAAAGCTGGTTCCATGAGATATGCTTATTTTTGTGAAACATATGAAAATAATAATATCTTGTTTCCACTTATATGATGTTGATCAGGATTAAACATTTTACAAGTTATAGGTCAAAAAAAAAAGAATTTTAAGGACAGAAACATTTCCTTCCTACACTTTGTACTGGGGCTGACCAGTATAAATAAAAGCACCACAAATGAAAGATTTCTAACAACATTTCATTTTCCCCAACAGAACCAAATATTCTTTCAATATATCAGCAGCCACAGGAGAAAAAAAATGGTATTGATTTCCTAGTGTTTCCTACCCGATGTTCAGACTCCAGTATGTGGCTTCCACACCTACCCTGACCCTACTCTGGGGCTCCTGGCCACGTGTAGCCCGCGAGCTTCATAGCAACCTTCCACAAAGTCCAGAGCCGAATCCCACATGGCCTACATTAAAGCTGGACCAAGGTGCAGTAAGAATGGAAACCCTTATGGGCTCCCATTCTTAAAAATCCAGAATTCAGGAGCTGGAGCGACAGCACAGTGGGTAGGGCATTTACCTTGTGCGCGGCCGACCCAGGTTCCATCCCCGCATCCCATATATAGATAGATAAAAATCCAGGATTTAATGTGAGTAACAGCTTTGTTTTGGCATGACGGACTGGATTAATTACTGGGGGGAGCAGGGCCACACTGGCAGTGCTCAGGGCTGACTCCTAGCTCTGTGCTCAGGAGGCACTTCTGGTGGGGTTCAGGGAGCATGGGGGTGCCGCTAATGGAACCCGGATCAACCGCGGGAGCTGCTCACCCACAGCCGTCCCGAGCCAGCTCCTTGGCTCTCTCAGCAGGACCATCGCTCTATCCTGCCCCGTGCCTTCACCAGTCTTTCCCAAATGCCCGGACAGTGCAGGAGCTGGTTCCTCCCTGACCCCAAGCCAGCCTTGTCCCTAACTCCCAGATTCTAGACCCAGGGCTGCTACTGGGCACACAGCACATACGACTGCCCTGCTCTTGTGTTCTAGGGCAGGTCAGCAGGAAACGTCGACCGTGTCCCAGCTGGCCCCTGGTGTGTGTTAGAGGCTGTGACCCGCAAAGGTAAATTGACAGGGTGAACCCCACCCTCCCACCCTGCCGCTCTCAGCCTTTACCATGCAGTTATAACATGCTGGAATGTTGGGGGTGCCCCAGGGAACCCAGAGGGAACCCAGACATACCTGTCTTTCATCAGTTGATAGAGGTTTTCTTTCATATATTCAAATATAAAATAAAGATGGTCGTTTTCTCTGATAACTTCTTTCAATTTGATCACATTGGCATGATTAAGTTTCTTCAAAGACTGTAACACAGCAAGCAAACATCAGGATGCTGGGCCAGGCAGGGGTGCTGGCTGGCCCAGACAGCGCCGCCTCTTCTGAGCTCGTTGGCGAGTCATGGCTCAGGGTCTGGCTCCCATCTAAAGGCACAACCAAGACCCACTGAGAGTAGGAGGCAGCTGGCCCGAGTGTGAGTCACGGGACCCAACAGCGCAGCACTCCACGCACCTACCACTCTGTTCGCCTGACTTGGTTCTGGCGGGGCCTGTGCCAAATCTCCCTGTCAGGCTGCATACAGCGAGGGGGCTAGCACACAGGACACTGCTCTCTGGCGGGCACCCTCGGACCCTGGTTTCCACTATGTGCCTGGTGAGGGCACCTCGGGAAGGGACACGGGGCAGTCCTGAGCCCCGCAGTTATCCTGGGACATCACAAACAGGGTCTCGCCTCCAGCCTCCCAGGTGTACCTTCACTTCTCTCAGATTCATACATTCATCCCAGGAGTAGAACTTTCTCTTCATCCTGCAATGAGAAGGCAAGGGTCAGTGCTGGGGACAGGGTCCGCTGGCTACAGTCAGCTGCCCTCCTGCCATCCACCTCTGCCCTCTGCACACGCTCCCTGCTGGCCCTTTCACACGAGGTCAAGGGCGGCCACCAAGCCTTGGGCAAGGTCCTTCCCTACCTTCCCTTCCTGCCTTCCCTCCCTCCCTCCCTTCTGTCCTTGCACCCAGCAATGCTCAGGGATTACTTCTGGCTCTGCACTCAGGAATTACTCCTGGTGGTGCTCGGGGGGACCATATGGGATTGCCAGGGATCGAACCCGGTCAGCTGCATGTAGGCAAGCACCCTCCTCGCTGTGCTATCGCTCCAGCCCCAAGGCCATTTCTGACCATAGTTCTCACTTTCTGGAACTAGAGAACGTGCCAGCACAGCGCTTATGTGGGTGGGTGGGGAAAGAAATGTCACCCATTTAGTGAAGGTCTGATGGTCAGTCTATGTCATAACCAGAGACCCCAAGTTAGTGTGTGAATGTCACTGTGTGTGAATGTGTGCTTGTATATGTGTGTGAATGTGTGAGTATGTGTGTGAGTGAATGTGAGTTTGTATGTGAGTGTAGGGGGGGTGAGTGTAGGTGTTTATGTGGTTTGTGGGAGTGCATGAGTGAATGTATGCTTACATGGGGGTGTGAGGGTGTAAGTGAGGGTGCATGTGAATATGAATGTGTCTGGGTATATGTATATGAGTGACTGAGTGTGTGTGTGTACGTGAGAGTGCTAGTGTATAAGTTTGCGTGTGTGCAAGTGTATGGGTGTGTGTATAAGCGAGTCGTATATTGTATGAGTTTGAATATATGTGTATATGTAAGTTTGAGTATATGAGTTTGAGTGTATGTGTGCATGTGTGTGAATGTATGGATTTGAGTGAGTGTACCTGTGAGTGTGTGTATGTGTGTGAGTGTGTGTATGTGTGTGAGTGTGTGTGTAACAGAGGATCCCGGCCCTCTCACATTGAGACAGACCCTCCCTCTATACTGAACCCCCATCAGAAACTCATCAGCGATTGTCAGCAGAGCAACTGTGTCATACAAGTATCTCTCCTGAACCCCTGATCCCCCTCTCTCTGTCACCATCTATCCCGCATGCTGGCGGGGTGTGCTGTGAGGGTTTCATTTCTGCGGGTGGTGCATGCGATGTGTTGTGGGGATGGGACTCTGGGGCCCCACATGCAAGGCCTCTCAGTCTGGTCTGAGGTAGCGTTTATAAACAGGTTTTAGTCACCTGACAGCAGGAGTTTTAGAAAACAGGACTCATGCTGGGTTTTTAAGGTGTAGAGGGGGCCGGAGTGGTGTGGGGTTGGGGTGGTCCGGAGCCCACTTAGCTCTCGCATTTTTACTCCGTGTTGTCCCCTCCCACTGGAAAGCCTGAAGTCAGCTTCATGAAGCGGCACTGCAGGCCTTGGGGGCTCGGCAAGGGTGAGAATGTGGCGCCCGAAACACAACGGACTCACTGAGTTCAGCCCCTGTCCACTGGCTCCTGACCCATGAGCTTGTCAAGTTACTGGTGACCTCTGGGCCTCAGGTCCTTAGCTCAAGGCTAAGAACACCTGCAGCTGGACGAGCCCACAGGCCTACTTTACCTACCACTGCCTTCCACATCCCTCTCCTCTCCCAGCCCCGACCCGCGCAGTGTCACCCTGAGTGGTCCCAGCCCCATGTTGGGGACCCCTCATCCCAGTCTGGCCTCCCCTTTGGCCTGGGCCTCCCCCTGCTCCTTTTGAATCTTTTGTTTCTTTGCTTGGGTGGGCTTGGGGGCCACACCCTGTGGTGCTCAGGGTTTACTCCTGGCTCTGTGCTCAGGGATCATTCCTGGAAAGCTCGGGGACCATACGGGGTGCAGGGAATCAAACTCAGTTCAGCCACACACAAGGCAAACACCCTGACTGTTGTACTATGGCTCCACACCCTCTTAACTGCTTTTGACTCTCCGTTCTTTCAAGGCAGAGCCCTAGGGAGGGCACAGATGGAAACCCTCCACCTTGGGAAATCAGAGATTCCAGCAAACACATGGGGACCGGAATAGTAAAGCACTGAGGCTCAATTCCTGACACCATGTCTTCCCCAAGGTGCTCCAGGCAGAGCCCCCACCCGGCTCTAACCAATAGTCCTGGAGGCTGAGAACGGCCAGTGGCCACTGGGCAAACCTCAAGATAAAATGAATAAATAAGAGAAAACACACACATGATCCTGCCACTTAGAAGGAACAGTGTCCCTTACCCTGACCTGAGGCCCCACCCCGGCTCCGCCTCCCGTTCCAGGCCCACCAGGATGGGCCACGAGAAGGGATAGGTGGGCTGGGGCGGGAAGGCTGAGAACGAGGCGTCAGGTCATCGTGAGCATCAGTGGAAGCATCTGGCATCAGCATCACAGCCTGGAAGCAGCCTCTGGCCCACCCACCCTGGTGCTAGGCGACCTCAAACAGCACAGGCCAGCAGTGCTCACTGGACTTGGTGGAAAGCATCGAAGTTCAAGGACTGTTTTGTTTTCTGGGGGGCCCTCCCCAGCAGTGGGCTGGGTGGACAGAGGGGGTGGCAGTCACTCCTGGAGGGATGGTTCAATGCCCGGCCCCAGGGAGGTGGTGCTAGTTGGACCCAGTGGTGCTGGGGTGGCCGAGCTGGTGGGCGAGAATCCTGCTGTCCTAAATCAACTCCTCTAACTCACCCTCGTTCTTAAAAAAGCGGTTTCGGTCCAGAGAGCTTTGGTTTTGGTTTTGTTGGTGGGAGGCGGGTGGGGCACACTCAGGGGTGCTCAGGGTTTACGCCCTGACCACGCGGTGTCAGGAAAGGAATCTTCATGCGCTCAGCTCAAGCCATAGCCCCGGCCCTTAGCACTGATTTCTCGTGCATGAGGCGCGAGACACGGACACATGTGCACACACATGCACACACGTGTACATGCATGCACATATGTACACATTACCAACTTGTGTGTACACAAGCACATGTATGCACATTTCTCAATGTAACTGGACCAAGCAGCAAAGTAAGCCTCTGGGGGGATGGGACGGGGCAAGTGCTTGCCTTGCATCCTGCTGACCTCGTTTGATCCCAGCATCAGGGGCTGCCCAAAGCACTGCCCCTGAGCACACGCACCTCTTGATGGCCACCAGCTCCCCAGACTCGTTGCTCTTGCCCATCAGCGCGCTCCCGTGCGTGCCATCCCCCAGCTGGCGCATGGTGGTGTAGCGGTTCATCCTGGGCGAGCAGCCGGGGGGCACTGCCGGGGGCCCTGGCCTCCTGCTGCTCGAATCCAAGTGCTGCTTTACTCAGCTGCGTTTTTGTCTCTCGTGGGTGGCTGTGGCTACACAGGCGATGGGTCTGACGTCATCAGAGACTCTCGCCGGGGTCACGGCAGGTCACAAGCTGGAGCGGGAAGGAGTCAGGCGAGCAAAGTGCACTTCCATCCTCGGCAACCTTGTGGGGGCACAGCCAGAGTGCAGTCAGTCCCCTTTCAGGATCAGGTTTTAAAATAGCATCTTTTTAAAATACAATTTTTTATAACAAGCACCCACGACAGTGTTAGGGCTTACATCTGGCTCTGTTTGGGGGACCCTATTCAGGTGCCAGGGGTGGAAGCGGGGTTGACCGCCTTAGCCTCTGTGTTAAGGTTAGGGCAAGCGCCTTAACCTCTGTGTTATTCCTCCAGTCCCTAAAGCTGACTGTTCTCAAAGAACCTCTTCCAAAGCTTAACCGGGGCCCTGCAGGGAAATGGTCAGTCTTTTTTTTTTTTTCTTTTTTGGGTCACACTCGGCAATGCTCAGGGGTTTCTCCTGGCTCTGCACTCAGGAATTACTCCTGGCCGTGCTCGGGGACCATATGGGATGCCAGGGATCGAACCCGGGCCGGCGCAGGCCCGGCGTGCAAAACAAGCGCCCTACCCCGCTGGGCTATCGCTCCGGCTCGGAAATGGTCAGTCTTATCAGCACCTGTGTGCGCTAGAAGGACATTCATATCTGCACATGGTCATTTTTCAGAGCTCTGTGAATTTGGAAGGGGTCACGGGGAGGGTTTTGATAGTTTCTAACCTTGCTACTGAGATCACACACACACACACACACACACACACACACACACACACACACACACCCGAAGCTCAGCCTCTTCCCCTGTTGTTCTGTTACACACACACACACACACACACACACACACACACACACACACACACAACGAAGCTCAGCCTCTTCCCCTGTTGTTCTCAGTTACACACACACACACACACACACACACACACACACACACGAAGCTCAGTCTCTTCCCCTGTTGTTCTCAGTTCCACATTTCAAGGAACAGTTTCTCTCCTTTTGTTCAGGGCAAAGCCAGAACCAGGTCCACCAGTCCCACAAAGCAGACGGTGGAGCTGCCACCAAGCGGGGTGGGGGGGAGTGGAACGTCCAGGTCCGTCCACACCACCCCAAGTGTTCAGGAGGAGCCTTGCAGGGCTCAAGCCTCCTCTGCCGCCCAGAGCTTGCCCCAGGTGAGCCCCAGAACAACGCCTTCACGTTGGTGCCGCCCTCTGCTGGTGCACACTGGGAGCAAGAGCTGACCAGCATGTGGCCCTTCCCCGGAATCTTTCCTCTGGAGACCATGTGGTCCAGACTGCCTCTAACATGGACTTCAGAATAGCAAGCACTGTCCCATTTGTGGGGGCCAGGGAGGTGGCCAGCGGGAAGGTGCTTGCCTTGCATGCAGCCAGCCCTGGTTCCAGCCCCAGTACCACCCAGTCCCTGAGCACCTCCAGGAGGACCCAGGAGCACCCTGCCCCACAGCACCGTCAGCTCCGGCTACCCCAACCAACCGGTCAGTAAAAGTCAGGTAGGTGTCAGAGGAGAGTCGGTTCAGCTAAAGTCCAACCTAACCACAGGGACAGAACTTCTAGCTCCAAGCGGACTCTGGAAAGGCTTCGTCTGAGTCACATTCACCTCAGCATGGCTAGCTCTCAGGGTGGGGGGTGGGGGGGCATCTGGCAGCACCCACTGCTCCTCTGCTCCCTGGAAGCGGTAAGGGAAGCGGTGTGGCAAAGGGGCGCAGAGGCAGAAGCGAAAGCTCTGTGGAAGGCGAGTCGGCCACATTACAGAGTATCAGAGCAATTCCTGAGTTCATGAACACTTCTGCTTAAATACGTTTCCATTCCAGACATAGAGAATCATCAAAGCGCAGACACATGGCAGGCAAATGGGATCCAACTCTGATCTCCACAGAGCTGTGACACCATGCACTGAATGTACTACGGGTTTACAAAACTTCTATTCAGATTTAAAGAAAAAATGGTGTTTATTTCAAGGTTTGGCTATCACTTGATCACTTGAATCCCGTTATTCATTGATTTGCTCGAGCAGGCGGCAGTAACATTTCCATTGGACCTATCACGTGCCAATGTAGCCCAATGGCATCTGGTTGATTCAGGAATATAAAGAGGGTCTTGACAAGGAAGTCTGACCATCTTGTAGGTGGGCAGCCACGTGATCTTTTGACATCCCGTGGGATCCAGTTGGTAACGACTCTAGTCCAGCGGTTGTCTCCAAACCGCATTACATGTCCAGCCCATCTGATTTTCGATGCCTTGGCAAACAAGACAGTAAACAGCACCTGTGTGCGATGGCCATCAGCAACTAGCATTTGTGCCCGCTAGAAGGACATTCACATGGACATTTTTCAGAGCTCTGTGAATTTGGAAGGGTCACTGGGAGGGTGACCCCTTTAATGCTGGCTATAGACAGGCATTAAACACAGGCTTTAGGGGCGGGCGATGGCCCAGCGGGTAGGGCGTTTGCCTTACGTGGTCGGCTTGTGCTGGCCCGGGTTCGATCCCCGGCATCCCATATGGTCCCCCGAGCACCGCCAGGAGTAATTCCTGAGTGCAGAGCCAGGAGTAACCCGAGCATTGCCGGGTGTGTCCCAAAAAAAAAAAAAAAAAAATTCTAAACACAGGCTTTAAAAGCCCGCCTCGGGGCTAGAGCTATAGTCCAGTGGGTAGGGCGTTTGCCTTGCACGTGACCACCCGGGTTTGATTTTGAGGCATCTCATATGGTGCCCCGAGCACCGCCAGGAGTAATTCCTGAGTGCAGAGCCAAGAGTAACCCCTGAGTATTGCCGGGTGTGACCCAAAAAGAAAAAAAAAACTGCCTCATTTCTCTCCCATACTAGTTTTCTTTGACATTCAGAGCACTGGGCAGAAATCACATCGCGTCAACACCCGCGCGGGCCTTCACGATGCTTTGTTTTAATTGAACAGTCGGATGCTTATGCTACCTGCACGGCAGAGCCTGGCAAGCTACCCGTGTAGTATTTGATATATGCCAAATACCAATAACAATTATAGACCTCATTCCGGAATGGATTGGGGCTCTTTATGTTCCTGGAGCAAGCAGATGCCTTGGGCTCTACTAGCATGAGACAGGACATATGGAGATGTTACTGGGGCCCGCTCGAGCAAATCGATGATGAGCGGGAAAGACAGTGATACAGTGATACTAGTTTTCTTATTTTTACCTAAGTGCACAACTGCTTGTAAAGGGTCTGTTGGGCCAGCTCAAGGGATTTAGGCAGGATTAAGCAGATTAATTCAGAGGTCATGTGGGAGGGATCCCAGGTACAGCAGCCCTGGGCTCTAACACAGAACTGGACAAAGGCAGGGACTGACCTCGGAAGGGAAAGGAAAGTCGTTCTAAAACACCAGAGTTGTTCCAAAGAGCAAAACGAACAAACACAAGTCCTTGAGCACAGCCCAGGAATAAACTCTAAGCACCTCTGGGTGTGGCCCCAAAACCAAAAGAAAAAAAATTAAAGAATAAAGGACTTTCGGCGTTAAACAAACCATATCCGAACTCAACAGGATCAGAGGCAACAGAAAACAAACAGCCCGTTTCACAGATCCAATAGGGTGCCTCGGGGTGAGTGGCCCTTTAGTGATTCCTTAAGACTAAACCCAGGGGCGTCCAGCGGGGAGGGACGTGGAGGGACGGGCCCTTCCAGGCGTTCAGACCGAGATTCCGTTAGGGCTGGAACCCGCGTCACGACCCGCAGAAACGGATCCCTGTGCTGCCAGCCCCTGCCCAGAATCCCCCAGTGTGGTGTGCTGTAAAGCAATCGCGTTTCCGCCTCGCTCGATCCTCGCGGGTCCCCAGGGGCCGCCCCCGAGCTCCACCTTCCCCAGGGTGCCGCCGGTTTTGAACCCGCTGGTTCTCGGTTGGATTCGGGCCGATTCCGACAGTGGTGCCCAGCCGCGCCCCGTCCCAGCCCACACCCCCCAGAACAGCCCGGGCGCAGGGGGAACGTGGGGCGAGCGCGGCCGTCCCGGGGCGTCGTCGACCCTCGCCCTGGCCAGCCCTAACCCCCGCCTCGCCCTACCGGTGTCCAGGTCCTGCTTCGGCAGAGGTTGGCCCCGGTAGCCCCGGCGCCCTCGGGACATGCCGAGCGGCCCGGGCGGGGCGCGCGCGGAGGCGGCCACAGCAGCTCGGGTCACCTGCCCGTAGCTTACCTCGTTGGCTCCCCAGCGAAGCTCCGCGGCGTCTTGTGTGTTTCGTCTCCCTGGCAGCGGGCGTGACCGCGCGGGACAGGCCCCGCCCCATCCCGCCGACCTGGGGGCGTGCCCCTCCAGAAACGCCCGACCTTCGGAGGTGTGGTCTCGGCGAGCACCGTCCCGTCTATCTGGGGGCGTGGTCTCATCGAGCCCCCGCCCAACCCCGCCCCTGCACTTCGGAACCTGCAAAGTGCCGCCTGGCTCAAGAGTTGTCTTTAGGGGCCACGGCTGGGTACAGGGCCCGGGATTTTGTTTAGGTCTTGCTCTGTTTCACGATACAGACTTTTTCTTTTCTTTCTTTTTTTTTTTTGGTGGGGTCACACCCGCAATGCTCAGGGGTTACTCCTGGCTCTGCACTCAGGAATCACTCCTGGCGGTGCTCGGGGACCATATGGGATGCCGAGGATTGAACCCGGGCCTGCATGGGCCGGCGCGTGCAAAGGCAAACGCCCTACCCGCTGGGCTATCGCTCTGGCCCCCTCACGATACAGACTTGACTGCGTTCCTGGCATCCCAGGCTCGGCCTCGGTGGTGTCGCTGCAGGGACCTCTTAGGTTAGGACATCGGGCTCCTGTGGTCCAGCTCCGCTGTAGGTGGTCCGCTGCTTGTACAGGTCTGAGCACTTTCCGTGGGCCCCTTCAGGGCGCCAGTGTTAGAGCAGCGATGAGTGAATGCGTGGGTAGCGAGCGCTGGCAGGCGGAGAGAAAGGCACACTTGCAGAAACAGGGTGGCAGGAGGTCCAGCGTCAGAGGGCAGTACCCCCCGCCTCCTTTCCTGGGGTCAGGCCCTGAGATTCCAGACTAAGGAACAGGACACAAGCCCAGAGCTCTCGCATCGGCTCCGAGTTAGTGGGAAGGCCAGGGTAGAGTAGGAGTGAGATTAGGGGCTAAAGGCTTCGTCTCAGCTGGCAGAAGGGGAATGACCGGCCTAGCAGTGACATTGGCCAGGAGGACAGAGCCTCAAAAGGACAGCCTCAAAAGGGTTGCCCAGATGCCCAGCCTCAAAAGGACAGTTCGGGTTGTCCAGTAGTCAGGGTGGACAGGGCAGTCTGTGCACAGCCGTGGTGTCCAGCACTGGCGAGGCACTACTGGGAGATAAGCCGGTTTGAGGATGGGCTGTGGAGAGAGACCACATGGCTCTTAGAAGACCCTCACAAGAAACATAGATTTGTGATTCATGTGCCAGACTCAGAAATCAGATGTGCTGGGTGGGGCTGGAGCGATATCACAGCGGGAGGGCGTTTGCCTTGCATGTAGCCAACCGGGTTCAATCCTCGGCATCCCATATGGTTCCCTGAGCACCACCAGGAGTAATTCCTGAGTGAAGAGCCAGGAGCAGCCCTTGAGCATTTCGGGTGTAACTCAAAAAGAAAAAAAAAAACAGATGTAGTAGGTGCAACTGTGGACTGGACACAGGGGAGGGGTGTTGGTTCCTGAAGAATCCACATTCTAGAAAAGGAAAATGAAAGGGGCGGCAGGGAGGTACTAAGAAAATGCAGGTGTGTAGTAGGAGGTGCCAGGAAAAATACCAGATGCAGAGTGAGAAAAGGCAGGACCATAAGAACAGTACCGGCACTGGACACTCGCCTTGCATGACCAGCCTCGTTTGATCCCCAGCACCGCATTTGGGAGCACCAAGCCCAGAGTGAGCCCCAGCACCACCAGGTGTGGCACCCCCAAACTGCAAATAGGCAGCAAGAAAAGAAAAAGATAGAAATCTGGGGCGGAGCAATAGCCCAGATGGTAGGGCATTTGCCTTGCACGCGGCTGACCCGGGTTCGATTCCCGGCATCCCATATGGTCCCCGAGCACCGCCAGGAGTAATTCCTGAGTGCAGAGCCAGGAGTAACCCCTGAGCATCGCCGGGTGTAACCCAAAAAAGCAAAAAGAAAAAAAAAAAGAAATCTATCCCCTCAGTCAGAGTGTGCCTGCTCCAAACACCAGGGGTCCCCGGTTTCCAGCAGACCCCCGATTCCCTGTCTCCTTCTGGGGGAAGGAGTATAGCTGGGGGATGCCAGGCCCACCACCCCTGTGGCCTGCCCTGTCGGAGGGGGCTGTGAGACGATCTTGATCAGTGGCTGCATTTGTTTATGTTTCGCCCACTGACTTGGGAGATTTTCCGGTAAGGTGATTCCTGCTGAGGCCCTGCCCGAGGGAAGAGTCTCATTTTGCAGCAGAGGCCGCACAGGTGTCATGGTGGGGGGACAGGGCCAGGACTGGTCTGGTGTCCCGGGCCATGGTTGATGCCTCGGGCTGGGGGCTGCTGGGAGTCCTGCCCTCGGGGCCAGATGTCTGGAGTATGGGATGCTGGTGTGTACCACATCCCCAGGGGCATGCAGGGATGAAGTGGGGCTGCTGTGTCAGGAAACGAGTGTTAAGGACACTGAAGGGCAGTGACTGTCCCCTCCTTGGAGACTGCACAGGACTGTGACCTGCTGCCTTGGCCACACGCCACCTGCTAACCCAAGTGTCCTTACCAGGGGCCATTTCCGGCTCGAAGTATCTCCAAGCATTAACGAGCTGACGACTGAAATGTCAGCTATGGATAGAGTGAGAACGTGGGGACTGGGTCAGGTTCCTGAAGCATTTTTTCTTGCCCCTTTTTTTATTGAGTCTCTGCGAGGAACACAGTTACAAAGCTGCTGGGTATTAGGTTTCAGCCGTAGATGTTCCAACACCTGTCCTTCACCCGTGTGCATTTCCCACCATCATGATTGCTTTTGTTGTTTTTTGTTTTGGGGCCACACCTGGCAGTGATCAGGGCTTGCTCCGGGTGACTCCTGGTGGTGTGTGCTCCTACACACACTGTGTCCATCTACATAGAGCTCAGGGGTGTGGGGCACCCCCACCAGGCCACCCACATGCAGTCTGTCTTTCCCAGCGCTCCTCCTCTCCTCTCCCCAGACCCCTGGGCCTCAGATCAGACAAGCCACAAGACCCGGGAGTGTGAGGAGCTCAGCAGGGGAGGACCAGAGGGTGGCTGTGATGTGCGGCTCCGTGGAGAATCATTCCCGTTGGGAAGCACTTGGATAAACTCTCGGACATGCAGATAAATGGAGGCGAAAGACAGCTTGGGGGCCTTGGGGGAGCTTATGTAAGCAGAAACACTGAAGACTGCTTCCTGGAGTTTTTTTTCTTTACTTTTTATGGGGGGTTTACATCCAGTGATGCTCAGGGGTTGCTCCTGGCTCTATAATCAGGAATCACTCCTGGTGGTGCTTGGAGGACCATATGGTATGCAGGGGATGGAATCTGAGCCAGCTGCATGTAAGGCAAACACTCCCTGCTGGACTTTCACTCTGGCCCTAGTTCCTGGCATTTTAAAGTCTGTATTGCTTATGGACCTCACTTGATCTAGACTTTGAGAAATGTGGAAAATATTTGCTTTTATCAGTTAAAATTAGTATTGCTTTCTTCTAAAAGTTCAGCAGTTTTTTTTTTTTTTTTTTTTTTGCTTTTGGGTCACACCCGGCAATGCTCAGGGGTTTCTCCTGGCTCTGCACTCAGGAATTACTCCTGGCGGTGCTCAGGGGACCATATGGGATGCCGGGATCGAACCCCGGGCCGGCACAGGCTGGCCCGCATGCAAGGCAAACGCCCTACCCGCTGGGCTATCGCTCCGGCCCAAGTTCAGCAGTTTTATGTAAATACAATTTAGTGTTAATTTAATGGTTTCTTTTAGCCTATTCTGAACAAACTCCACCCAGCAGAAGAGCTGATCACAGCCTGGCTCCCTTGCGACGCGTCCGCACGATTCACCAATAAATGCTGGAGATCAGAGGTGACTACAAGAGTATACCACCCACATGGCAGAGCCTGGCAAGCTACCCATGTTGTATTTGATATGCCAAATACCAGTAAAAATATAGACCTTATTCCCATGACCTGATGGAATGGTTTGAGGATCTTTATGTTCCTGGAGCAAGCAGATGCCCTTGGGCTCTACTAGCATGTAACAGGACATATGGAGATGTTACTGCTACCCGCTCGAGCAAATTGATGATGAACGGAAAGACAAGTGATACAAGTGATGCCCTTGGGGGGAACCATATGGGATACTGGGGGTCAAACCCAGGTCAGCTGCACACAAGGCAAACGCCCTAGCTGCTGTACTATTGCTCCGGCCCCAGCCCTGTCCAGTTCTTACCTTCCATTCTCTCTTTACTCCCATTTCCTTCTCACCTCTGTAGTCCATTGGCAAGGTGATACAGGGCCCCCTGCTCTGTGACTCTGCATTCCCATGTCCTGTTGTTCTATAAACTGCAATAGTTAAGATCACCAGTATCTGTCCTTCTTCTGCCTTTGCTTAACAGGGAGACCCGCCAGCCCCAGCCAAACTGCAGTGAACTGCACACAGCTTCTGCCTTCCCGCAGCCGGTGCTCCATGGATACATGTACCACAGCTTGTTAGCGCCGTCTGCAACCACTAGCACTGGGCCGATCTATTGTCCTGAGTGCTACGGTGAGTGACCGGTGTGGACGTGTGTCCTTCTGATGAGAGAGAGAGAGACAGAGAGAGAGAGAGAGAGAGAGAGTCCTGAGGGGAGGTGCCAAGCAGCAAATTGCAAATGTTGGTTCCTATGGCAGCTTTCTCTTACTTTGCTGAGAACTCCCCACTCTGTCTGACACGGGGGTTAGACCAGAAACGCCTCCACTGGTAATGGAGGGCAGTTCCTTTTCCCCAATACAGACCGTTACAGTGTCACTCTCACAGATATGAGAGGGTCTCCGGAGCTGTTCTGATTTGAATTTCCCTGGTAATAAGTGATGAGGAGCACTTTCTCGTGCACCTGCTGGCACCTGTCTATCTGCTTTAGATAGACAGGTGGCTGTCTGTCTGCTTTAGATAGACAGGTGTCTGTCTCTTCATTTCTGCTCCCCATTTCTGGAGGGGGTTTTTGGATTTTTCATTTTCTGATATCTAGTTTATTGTTGGGGTTCGCTAGGTACCCCGACAAAATCGGGAGCAGAGTGTAGGGATCCCCTTCTGCCCCAGGGGATCCGCGGCCAGTGAATGGAGAAAGACGCGAGAATTCAGCAAAGTTTCAAAAGGTTTTACTCACACTTGTTCTGGTATTCAATTTAGAAACAGGAAAAGCCCAGACTTTAGGTTCCTGGCTGGGCCCCAGCCACGTGTAGGTTTAGAATCCTTGGCCAAGATGGCTACCACGTATTAAGGCCAAACAGGGAAGAGAACAGAGAGAAAAAGAGAGGGAGAGGCGAAAAGGCCAAAGGAAAAAAAAAAAAAGACCTGGAAGAGAGAAGTTTACAGCTTTTTATAGCTTTTCAGTTCAGACTGTCTTCACCAACAGGAAGTAGTTGGGGTCAATTCCCCTCAGGTAACTTCTCCCCAGAACCTCGCCTAGGTCCATTGAAATGTTAATGCTGCCCAGCCAACATCTGCCTTGGAAGTGTCCCTGCAGGGAAGAGTGGAGGGAAGGGCATGTATCTGTACCAATGGATATTCTACAGCCAGGTATATATTTCTCCAAGCCTTCACAAGACTCTCGTCTTTACTTCATAGTTGTTTTGTATGTTAGCCTTTAGACTTATCAGAGAGCCATGCTTGCTTGCTTGGAGGCAAACAGCATTTCTCTCTGGTCTAATTACTTGGAGATCCAACGTGGCCAGGTAAATATACTGCTAAGATCTGGCTAGTCCCATGATAATTGTGGCAGCATGAGAGAAAATATTTATACCAGCTAACATAGAATACATGGTAAGGTAAACTGCCACATATCAAACTGTCCTCCTCCTATCTACAAAGTGGCCTGCAGGAGGCAAGTCCAGGCAAGATGAAGAGGCTCTGGACAACAGTGTACTGCAACAGTTTACAGTAACTCAACCTGAGCCATATTTGTTATTTGAAACACCTTTATTGTGTTGATTAACACCATTGATTGCACTGTTGAAGAGTAACAAAGGAACAGTCAAGCTATCTGATTCAAACACTTTATTCTAATTTTAAAACTTAATCAGAGCAAATTATTTCAGTACAATAATAATCTCTTAAATATGCATCATCAGGGCGAAGCTATCTCTGTTATAGACACATCTATCCGTGTCGCTGGTAAAGGCAGTCACCTGATACTGAAAGAAAATCCTCATAAGAAAACCTCCACCTGGAGGGACTGGCCAGAGAACAGAGGGTGAGGCACTGCCCTTGCATGTGGCCACTCCTAGATCCACTCCGGGCCACATATGACCCCAGGAACCACCAGGAGTCACTCTTGAGCACAGAGTCAGGTTTAGCCACTGAACACCAAGGTGTGTGACCCCAACTGCCTTCGCCACTCTCACCCACAAAGAAAGTCCACATGAGCCAGAAGACAGTGTAGCAGTTAGGTCAGCCCACACTCGGTCCAGGGCACCACACAGCTCGGGAGATGTTACAAGGTTAGATCACACTTGAGCTGGGAAGTTCAGCAGTTAGATAGACCTGGGCCTGACCCACACCAGAGTCCCCTTTGGGCCCTCACGCTGAACTCCGCTGGGATGGCTGCACATGGCCAGTGGCACCCCTTGAGCCTCTGAACACCACTTGGGAATGCCTCCCCCACCCGGCAAAAAGAGAAAAGTTACATTTTACCATTGCATTATTACAGGTTTAAAAAAGAAAGCTGTGCGGACTTCAGAGATTAAACCACCAAAGTTCCTCCTGACACTCCCCACAGGCTGTGAGTGCAAAGACTCAGGGAACAGTGTGGGAGATTTCTTCCCGGACACTCGGCAGTCTCTGAGAGCCAGATAACGCTGCTGGATTCCCTGCGTGGGTCTCCGGAGTGGGGAGAAGGTTGAAAAGGGGGACCAGGAGAACCCCTTCCTCATGCCTAGAGACCAGCCTGGCGCCCTTCATTCATGAGTCCCTGGTGTCTGTCCCTTGGGCTGGTTGCTTCCAGGGGAGGGTCCCACTTCACCTGATTCCATGTGCCCTGGGAGGTCACTGAGATGCCCAAATGTTTCAAGGCACGGGCACTGTCCGTTTTTCTTCTCCTACTAGAATTTCCAGATCAGCTGGTGGGTCTCATCTGGTTCCTCTGCCGGGTGTAGGCAGGCCCCAGTGCTCCAGGGTGCCCGGGTTATTTCAGAATTCCTCGCCAGCCCAGTTGAGGAATGGGCTGACTCTATCTGAGGGGCCAGCCACAGGCCCGCTACACCCCGCTACATCCCAGGCCCCCCCATTCCCTGTTTCCTGGAGGGAGCCGTCTCCTGAGGAGAAGACAGGGGTGGACCTGAAGGCCTGGAGCTCTCCGAGCACTTGCCCTGGGAGCAACCCGTGGAAGAGGCTACCCGGGAGGGGGCTACAAGGTCCAAGACTTCTGGAGAGAAGTTTCCAGAAGCCTCCCATGCCTGGTCACAGCGTGTCAGGGCAGGGGGCTGATAGCACACTTTGGTGGTCGTGGTGATCACTGTGTGGAGAGCGGAGCCCCAGCTGCAGGGGGAGGCACGAGGTACCTGCGGGGAAGCTCTGGGCTACAGTGGGGGCGGGGCCCCTTCCAGGAGCTGTGCAGGGGGATCCATCCTGGCCATGGGGTTCCCCCAGACCTGGCTTCCAGCCGGGCTGTCTCCCTGCCTGCGCAGCTGCTCCAGAGCAGGCTGTGTTGGCGCACACTCAGCGGCTCCCAGTTCATGTCCGGGGGGCACCCTGCTGGCATCTCTCACGATGGGTAGGGCGTGGGCTGGGATGTGTGTGCCAGCGCCTGCTGGTCCATAGCCGCCTGACGGCTGAGGTGAACAGGGGCCCTGGCGCTGGGGATTTCTGCAGGGGGCAGCCTCGTGGGTCCTCGCAGGGCCAGGCCACAGGGAAGGCTGCACGTGTCCGAGGTCCAAGAAGGGGAAGCAAGGCGGGTCTGGGACAGGGAAGCTGGGGCGGGCAGGGCGTCAAAGGCTTCTGAAGATGCCAGGGGCGGCATGTGGACCACCGGGCCACCACTGTCCTGATGCTCTCCCACCTAAAGACAGTTTATGCTTTTTATGAGCAGGTGAGGGAAGAGGTCACCACCCCCACCCACCCCGTCCCAGCCAACCACAGTGTTGGGTTTTGCGCTGTGGTGGGAAGGGTGAGAAGGATTCTCGGTGGGCTGCCGGGGTGGGGATCCACGCCTGACCGCAGAGATGGGACTCCCTGGGCTCCCAGGACTAACCCAGAACCTGTTGCTTGCAGATGGAACAGCTTCAACTCTGCAGGCTATTTGTGGGGCGACCCTGGCTCTACTTCAGGAAGCCCCACCTGGGCTTAGCACCTGGCTGCACTGAGAATCCACCTGCTGTTTGCCAGGAAACATCAAAGGGCTCCTGAGGGACCATCAAGACACTGCCGGAACCCACATTTCTTTTTCTTTTTTGCTTTTAGGGTCACACCAGCGATGCTCAGGGGTTACTCCTGGCTCTGCACTCAGGAATTACTCCTGGCAGTGCTCGGGGGGACCATATGGGATGCCCGGGGATCGAACCCGGGTCGGCTCTGCACAAGGCAAAATGCCCTACCCGCTGGACTATTGCTCCGGCCCCTGGAACCCACATTTCCTGCACTTCGGGGACTACCCTGTGCGTCTCTCTCTCTAGTCCCCAGAGGTATTTTGCTCTTTTAATTTTGGGTTTCCATGTGGAGCCCCTGGGCTGCAGCTGGATCCTCATGTGCTACCGGGATCACACCCAGGGCTCCAGCATGCTGAGCATATGCTGCAGCCCTTTAAGCCATCTCCGGGCCCTGTCTTTTGTGAAGGAGGGGTGTGAGTTTGCTTTGGCCACACCAGGTGGTGCTCAAGGATTACTGTGCTCGGGGATCACTCCCGTGGAGCTTGGGGACTCTATGCTGGGGCTCGAACCTGGGTCAGCCATGTGCAGGGCAAATTTGCTTTTTGTTTGCTTTTAAAGAAGAGGTGTTGGGGACCCCATTGGGAATGTGATTCCATTGATTCTTGCTGGAGCTAGAATTTTCACACAGGATCAAATGTGACTTGTGGGTGGGGTTCTCTGAGCTGAGAATGAACACAGATGGCTCACACCATCTGCCCATTACCTCTGGCTCCCGGAACCTCCTTTTGTGGGGCTGGTGCAAAGGGGCCACTTGTCTCTTGATTGCACTTCTCCTTGCTTCTGTCTCCGACTTACTCTCTCTGGTCTTGGGTGGTCATGGACTCCCTTGGCCTGCAGTAATGAGTGAGCTGATCAGACTTTTGTTCCTCTGTAGGATGTTTGCCATGTCGGTCAACTCGGAAAGATCCTTGCATGCCTGCATTCACTGCAGCGCTATTTATAATAGCCAAGACCTGGAAACAACCCCAGAGGTGCTACAACAGGTGAGCAGAGAAGGAAGATCTGGTTTCTGGGGACTGAGATAGCACGAGGGTTAAAGCCCTTGCCTTAAACCACTATGAGAAGAAGAAGAGAGAGAGAGGAAGAGAGGAGGGGGAGAGGGAGAGGGAGAGAGAGGGGAGGGAGGAGGAGAGAGAGAGAGAGAGAGAGAGTAGTGCCTGCCATAGAGGAAGGGGGTGGGAGAGAGGGGATCTGGGGACATTGGTGTTGGGAAATGTGCACTGGTGGAGGGAATCCCCACCACACTGGGACACTAAGACTGAAACCCAGTCATGAACAGCTTTGTCATTTTCTATGTCATGGTGATATAATGAAATTAAAAACAAACAAATAGATTTGCTTTACTATGAAAAACATAAAATAAACTAAAGTACTTGCCTTGCACTCAGTGGACCTGGGTTCAATCCCCAAGCACTGCTAGGGGTGATCCCTGAGCACAGAGTCGGAGTAAGCCCTGAGCACTACGAGGTGCTCCCCCTTAACCCAAAATAGATTCGCCTATATACACAGAGGCATAATCAGCAGCTACAAGAAAAAATGAACCCTTGCATTTTGCGGCACCTGGAATGGAACTAGGTGCCATGTCAAATAAAAAGTCAGAAGGTGGGGCCGGGCGATAGCCCAGCGGGTAGGGGCGTTTGCCTTGCTGGCGCGGTCTGTGCCGGCCTGAGTTCAATCCCGGCATCCCATATGGTCCCCCGAGCACCGCCAGGAGTGATTCCCTGAGTGCAGAGCCAGGAGTAACCCCTGAGCATCGCCAGGTGGTGACCCAAAAAGCAAAAAAAAAAAGTCAGAAGGAGAAGAGCCCATGACACCACTCCGTGGATTGTAGAAAGAAACAATGAAAAAAAACAGTATGGAGTGAAAACAGAGCGTTGCCGGTGAGCTATGGAAATGTGATGAGAGAGTGTGTGGAGGGATATGGCTTTGTGCATTAAATATATAAATATTAACAGCATTATAACCGTGCTTACCCAGCCATTTACAGAAATCAAGAACGGAAGAATACCTATCTCAGATCCAAGACGTTTTCTGTTCTTTTTTTCAAAATGAGGAGAGAGAGAGAGAGAGAGAGAGAGAGAGAGAGAGAGAGAGAGAGAGAGAGAGAGAGAGAGAGAGAGAGAAGGCCTGAGCTAGACGCGCATCAGCAACAGCCCTCAGGGCGTCTCGTCTTGGTGGGCAGATGAACCCAGGATGGATCCAGGCGCTGCATGGTCCCTCTCCCCAGCACCGCCAGGGCTCGCTCCTGTTACCCACCCACCCTCTCCCCCCCACACACATTCAAGGATCACGTACAGAGTTTTCAGTCCTACACCGTCTGTCGCCGTCGCGTTCCCAGGACTCCTGTACCTGTTTCCACCCGGGGAGCTGTGCTGGGATAGACTGAGCACCCACGACACAGGGCAGGAGCCGCAGGGTCTGGCAGGAGGGAAAGTCCTCCTTGGGGGTCCCCTCTGTACCTGAAAAAAATATCGCATTGCCTTCCAGCCTCCAGAAGTTGGTGACAGGGTAGCCGCTGTGTCCTCGGCAGGGGACCAGCTCCAAGGCCGAATGGCAGTTAGGGCAGGTTTCCCTGCAAAGCGCGAGTCCTAGAAGATTAAAGTGCCTGGCCACAGGGCCCACAGGGCCCCCCCTCCTCAGCACCCCGCCTCTAGACACGCCCCTCCTTTCTAGCCACCCTATCCGATTCGGCCCTCCTATGTTAGCCCGCCCCTTTGCGTCTTGCCCCGCCCTTGACACTAACCTCACCTTTTACCTCCGCATTAGCCCCGCCCCTCTATCTCTAGCCACGCCCTACTCTATGTGTTAGCCGCCCCCGATAGCCACCCTATCCGATTCGCCTCTCCAACTCCTAGCCCCGCCCCCTCCGATGCGCCTGGCCCCTGCCCCGCCGGCCCGTGCCGCCCCTCCGGCCGCCCCCTCGGGCCGCGCCCTAGGACCGCGCTCACGCTGCTGCTTGCGCCGCGCCTTGTCGCAGATGGCCGGCCGCAGACGTAAGGGGCCGCTGGGCCCCTGCAGCCCCTGCGCACAGCACCACACCCAGGCACGACTTCTTGAGCACGCGGCCGTTGTGGTTGTTGGTGTTGGCGCATGGCCCAGCCACTCAGGTGGCGCTGCGCGCCGCTCATCGCCGGGGTAGACAAGGCGCACGTGGCCGTCAGGCCACTCACAGAAGTGGTCGAAGTGGAGGGGTCCCTGTAGAAGAGAAAGGACGGGTGTGCCTGCCGGGCGCACCCCAGGGCGCGAGCCCTTCCTGCTCCCTAGAGCGTGGACCCCCAAATCGGGCTTCTCCTGTGTGCTGGTGTCTCGCGACTGACATGCTGGTGTCAGCTTGAAGGGTGGTGCTGCCTTAGCCCAGTTATACGCAACAGCAGGTGGACAGCAGAGAGGGTCATAGACTGACCCAGGGCCCCACAGCCGGCGAGGCCGGCTGATCTAGGATTGGCGGTCCTGCAGCTGGGCGCTGCCACCCAGACCCCTCATGGCTCCCTTGGTCCAACCCTCGGTGTGTTTAAATGTAGGAAACATTTTCAAATGAAAATGTTTGACTGGAGCGCTCTGAGCTTAGGCCCTACAGTCTTCACTCTCTTGCTCAGCCTTTCCTGCAAAACTCGCCCCCTCAGAATCTGACCATCACATTTGCGGCCGTGCGAGCTCAGCGTCCCTCCTCAGGGTGAAGGGCCAGCGTCTAGAAAAAGTATTGGGTGGGAGTTTGCTGTGCGTTGTACCCCCAGGTCCCAGCAACAGGGAACTTCCTCTGGACAGAGGGCCTCAGCTGGAAATGTCTGTTACCAGGGACATTGATTTGCTATCCTGCGTCAGTGGTCCATAGCTCAACACCCACCGTTAACACGATATAATCTTTCTGGATAATGAGTTTCATAGAAATTTCTGCTGCCTGAGCATTTCCTGTGACCCTGCTGCAGATCCCTTGGGTCAGATCCTTGTGGGCTTCCTGGAGGTGTTGCCCACTAGCAGACTGACTTACAGATCTCATAATGAGGTAGAGACTCATCAGAGACGTTTGAAACAGGTGAAGACATGAATTTCAAATTTCAGGATCTGAAAATGAGCTTGTGGCCCATCTGTGTCTGTCTACACTCTACGGTACAGTGTTTGGGGCAGAGAGAAGGCCAGGCATTGCATGGCTTGGGGGTGGGGTGGAAGAGAGAGGAGGAGGAGGAGGAGGAGGAGGGAGGAGGAGGAAGAGGAGGAGGAGAGCATGCACAGAGCAGGAGCAGGCTGCTGGACAAGTCAGAGACCACACATTTTCAGTATCCTACATGGCAGCCGTACTGGCCCATTTATTTCGAAGACCACACAATACTATTGAAATCCATCCCTGTCAGTGTTCATCTTTTTTTCTGAAATAGTCTCGCTGACATAAACAGTTGCGCCAAAATGGATTAAGGCAGGGTCCTTCGAGCTCATACTGAAGGTGAATACCTGCTTATAAAGCCAAAATATCTCAGTCAAGAACCTGATGACAGAGCCCAGGTTTTCCAGAACAGTCTTCCCGTAAGCTCCTGGCCCTCAGGTCCCACACCAGTTCCCGGGGTGGCTTCACAGCAAAGGAACCAGAGAGAGAATTAGCTAAGACTCTGGGGGGCTCAGGGTCACTCCTGGCGGTGTTCAGGGACCCTGTGCGCTGCCAGGATTGAACCCGTGTTGCAGAGGTCACAGTGCATGCTGGGGGAGCGCCTTAGCTCTTGTGTGTCTCTCCAGCCCCTGAGTGCATTGCTAAAACTGGAGAAAGGGGGCTTCTCTGCCAGTGTTGACACCTGAACTGATCCTTATCTGGCCACCGCCTGCTGACAGATGGGCGAGCAGCGAGGCTAAGGCAGCTGCAGAAACTGTCTCAAGGTCAGGCTAGACTGGCCTCAAGGTCCTGACTCTCTAGGAGCAGCTGAGGACCCCATGTCCTCCACTCCCCCCGGGTCTTGTGCTCCTTGGCCCTGCCCTGTGACCCAGAGGGAAGCATTCTCCCCCCCCGGTGGGTGCACAGGGGGCTTGGGCAGGGGCTCGCGTCTGCCTGGCACCAAGTGGCCTGGATGGCACAGGAGAGGGTGGGCCTGGTTTCTGTTTCCGGTCAGCAGGAACAGGGGACTCGCCAAACTGTGGCCCTTCACGGAACTCACAGTGGCACAGGGCAGGCTCAAGGAAGGAGCAGCAGCAAACAGCCATGAAGACCCGCTAAGCGCCTTCTCTGGAGCAGGCACCTGGGCTCCAGGCGGCTCCTCCCAGAGCCCACAGTGGATGCGAGGAAGCGGGTGAGGGGAGTCTCTAGCTCTCTGCCACCCCTTAGCAGATGCTGAGGGACACACCCACTGCTCCCCACCTCCCCCAGTGGCACCCCCTCGCCCAGACGCCTCTGTAACTGCTCATGCCTGTGGTTCCATGAAAAACAGTCAGAGCTTGGGAGAGTGTGCAGGGCTGAAGGCGCTGGTCCTGCCCCTGGCCAACCCAGGGACTTCCCAGGCACCATCCAGGGTCCCCAGAGGTGCCAGGAATGACCCCCCCCTCCCAGTAGTTCTGAGCACCGTGGGGTTGTGGCTCCAAACCTCCCCCACAATGGGGACGGGGCTCAGAAGTTACTGGCAAAACCGAAATTCAGGGGCTCTGAGGCCCCCTGTCCAGGCGAGCAGGACCAGGAGGGACTGTGCCCACAGACCCGCACTGGAGACTCTGCCCCACCCTTCTTCAGCAGCAGGCATGAGAAGGCACTGGGGTGCTGCCGGGATTGGAGGGAGCACCTGAGACCTTGGCTGAGGGTGAGGAGTGGGTGGCGAGGCACTGCGCACCAGCGAGGGTCTCTGTGCCGCCCCCCCATTCCCACGCGCACCGCATTCGCTCACCTGTGGCATCTCCGGGTCGTTGATGTCCCAGCGGAGCATCGGCCCCGTGTCCAGTGGCATCGGTCCTCCGCGGAGTCCCGGAAGGAAGAAGTTGAGGGCGCAGTACCAAGGTTAGGAGGCAAGGCCGGCGGGCGCCCAGGGGCCAGCGCGCTCCCCCTTTATAGAGACTTGCCCCTGCACCGCCTTCTGCTCCGGAGAGGCGGGTCCCCTACAGCCTCTGCGGACCGAACCTGGAGCCGATTGGTGTGGGGAGGGGCGAGGGGCCCGGCGGGAGCGGAGGTTGAAATGGAACTTGGGGGGGTGCTTGTGCGAGCAGATATAAGGGTCCGGAGTCTCAGCACAGCCTCTGGCCTAAATCTCTATTCCCCGCCCCCTCCCCCTGACTGCTCTCCGCTCTGGGGTTTGGTATTGCTCTGTGATGGGGGCGCATTTGCTGGCCCGTTCCCTGGAAAACCAATTCTCCACCCTAGGGAGACTGGCCCTGGCTCCACCAGCCTCTGAGGCCCCTGCACTGCTTTGGGGCCGCCGTTCTGAGATCGGTGATTGTATGGAAGAGAGGAGATAGTATGGAGGAGAGGTGCGATAGAGGGGAGGGGGAGGCCAAGTTTCTGGGTGCTTTGACCCAGGTGCGCTCAGCTCCTGGGGGCTTTTGGAGCCTTGGGGGGGTGCGGGGGCAGACGTTGAGATTCCCAGGGTGCGGCGTCTAGACCTGCAGACCTACCAGCTGGAGCTGCAGCGTGAATACCCCCTCCCCCACGGTAGCTTTTTGGACACTCGCTGAGAGAAGGGCCCCTGCGTCTTTGGATCCGGACCCCAGCGGAGAGCAGGTTGGTTGGAGGTCGCAGCCAGACGGCTCAGATTCCGGAGACCCCAGTCTCTGGAGAAGGGACCCGCTAGAGAAGGAGACTGTGCGATCCGTGCGGGGCGGCCTAGGGTGCAGTCAAGGGGTGGGGGTGAGGGGTGGGGGATTGGGGAGGTGCGGTCCTCAGCCACCCCGCTGCTCAGCGGTTCTCTGCTCTTCTGAACTGCTGGCGCGCCTCGGAGAGGGTGTGAGGGGCTTCCCTGCCCTGCTCCTGCTCTCCCTGGGGGCAAACAAGGTCTCACCTCCAGAAACGCAGAGAATCAACGCGGTTCCAGGAAGCTTCCAGGTGTCTGATTCTGGGCTGCTTGTAGCGCTTAGGCAGTCAAAGAAAAAGTAAAAGGGCTGTAGCTGGAGGGACCAGAGTGGTGGCGCAGAAGGTAGGTTGCTTGCTTACATGCAGCTGACCTTAGTTCTTTCCCTGGCTCCCTGTAGGGTCCTTCGCCCCACCCCACCCCAGCAGAGAGCCAAGTATAATCCCCCAGCACTGTGGCGCGTAGCCCTCAAACAAACAACAAAAGAAAGTAAATTCATGCCCCCAGAGATGGCACAAGGGGGCTGTGCATCTTTTCATGCAGGAGGCCAGGCTAATCGCTGGCTCCTCCAGAGATCAGAGCCAGGGGTACCTCCCTCTCCTCTGAGTGTGGCCCCAAAACACACGTAGGTGTAAACAGTTCCTCTGCTGGTTCACAGGGGCACCATCCTGCGGTGGTCTGGCCGCTAAGGATGATTTCCAGTGCTGAAGTCAGGCTCATTAATCAAATGCCTTTTTTTTTTTCTGAAAAAAAATTGTATTCAGAGGGAGCGCCACGGAGACACAGAAACCAACCTGAGATGGATTAGGATCTATATTCTACACTAGAATCTGAGGTGGGTTAGCGTATATATTCTGCAACTAGAATCTGAGATGGGTTAGAGTATATTTTCTACAACTAGAATATATATATATATATATGTATATATATATATATATATATATATGAAACGCTGTCTTTCTCCAAATATGTCTGGTTAAAAAATGTTAAGCAGGGTCGGAGCAGTAGTCAAGCGGGGAAGGCGTTTGCCTTGCACACGGCAGACCTGGGTTCGATCCCCAGCATCTCATATGGTCCCCGATCACCACCAGGAGTAATTTCTGAGTGCAGAGCCAGGAGTAACTCCTGAGCATTGCCAGTATGACCCAAAAGGAAAAAAAATGTTAGCAGAGAAGCAAATCCAAGAGAAAGTATAACAAAATAGAAATAAGCAAAGGGTGCTGCCTGCTCTGTTTTTTTTTTTGTTTGTTTGTTTGTTTGGTTTGTTTTGTTTTTGTTTTTGCTTTTTGGGGGTCACACCCAGCGATGCTCAGGAGTTACTCCTGGCTCTGCACTCAGGAATCACTCCTGGCAATGCTCGGGGGACCATATGGGATGCCCGGGATCGAACCCGGGCCGGCACAGGCTGGCCTCGTGCAAGGCCAAACCCTACCCGCTGGGCTATGCTCGGCCCTGCTCTGTGTTTTTGTGTTTCATTTTTCCTGGAAGTTTGAAACCATCACAACCACAGTCTGTATTTTTTCTCCAAAATGTCTGAAAAAATGTTGTTAAAATGTTGTCACTATACACCATGCATGAAAGTCAGATCAAAATGGATTAAAGATCTCAACATCAGACCTGAATCCATAAGGTATATCAAAGAAAACATAGACAAACTCCTCCAACAACATTGAAGCTAAAGGCATCCTCAAAGATGATATCACTGACCAAGCAAGTGGAAGCAAAGATAAACAAATGGGACAACATGAAACTAAGAAGCTTCTGCGCTCAAAAGAAATGGTGACCAAGATACAAAGACAGCTCACAGATTGGGAAAGAACATTTACCAATACCCATCTGAGGGGCCAGAGAGATAGTACAGTGGCATTTACTTGCATACGGCCAACCCGGGTTCGAAACTCAGCATCCCATATGGTCCCCGAGCACCACTAGGATTAATTCCTGAGTACAGAGCCAGGAGTAACCCCCTGAGAATTGCTGGTTGTGACCCAAAAAGCAAAATAAATAAATAAATAAATAAAACTGATAAGGGGTTACTATCCAAGATATATAAGGCACTGGTAGAACTTTACAGGGGAAAAAAAAAATCCAAAAATGGGGAGAAGTGAACAGGAACTTCCTCAAAGAAGAAATTCAAATTGCCAAAAGACATATGAAAAAAGTGCTCATCATCACTAATCATCAAGAAGATGCAAATCAAAACAACAAAGAGGTTTCATCTCACATCACAGGGACTGTGGTGTGAGACTTTGGTGTGCACACATCCAAAAGAACAAGAACAACCAGTGTTGGCACAAATGCGTGGAGAAAGGGGCTCTCATCCATTGTTGGTGGGAATGTTGACTGAACCAGCCTCTTTGGAAAACAATATGGACATTCCCTCCAAAAACTAGAAATTGAGCTCCCACTTAACCCAGGAATACCTTGGGGGGCCAGAGCGACAGTATAGCAGGTAGGGCTATTGCCTTGCACATAGCTGACCCAGGTTCAATCCCCAGCATCCCATATGCTCCCCTGAGCACTGCCAGGAGTAATTCCTGAGGGCGGAGCCAGTAGTAACCCTGTGCACTGCTGAGTGTGATCCAAAAGGTAAAAAAGGAAAAAACAACCAAAAACAGGAACACCACTCCTGGGAATATACCCTGAGGGCCCCAAAATGCAGCAGAAACACTATCTGCAATTCTATGTTCATTGCAATACTCTTCACAATAGCAAGAATATGGAAACAACCTGAGTGCCTGATAACAGATGACTGGTTAAAGCAACTATGGTACATCTTCTACACAATGGAATACTATGCAGCTATCAGGAAAAAAGAAACCATAAATTTGCCTATAAATGGATGGACATGGAGAGTATCATACTGAGTGAAATTAGTCAGAAGGAAAGAACAGATATAGAACGACTGCATTCATTTGTGAAATATAAAAAAAAATAGTATGAGACTAAATCCAACGCCAGGCAAAACAGGGGCCAGGAGGACTTGTCAATGGTTGGAATCTACCACAAGTGTGTTTGGGACAGGGATAGGTAAGATAGAGAAGGGACCAGTTTGCCAATAATAGTTGGAAATGGTAACGCTAGACTAGAACTGAGCACTGAAAGTGGTAAAAAGGATATACATGATAACCCTTCAGTGTCTGTATTGCAAACCATAATGTAGGAAGGGAGAGAGAGAGAGAGAGAGAGAGAGAGAGAGAGAGAGAGAGGAAATGTAGAAATGTGTCTGCCATAGAGGCAGTTTGGTAGAGGAGGAAACTGGGAACATTGGTGGTGGGAAGTGTGCACTGGTGGAGAGGTGGGTGTTGGAACACTGTATGAAACTCTATCATGAACATCTTTGTAATTGCCTAGTTCATGGAGATGTTAAAAAAAATTATCATTGGGGCTAGAGAGATAGCACAGGCGGGCGTTTGACTTGCATGTGGCCGACCTGGGTTTGATCCCGGCATCCCATGTGGTCCCCCAAGCTCTGCCAGGAGTAATTCCTGAGCGAAGAGCCAGGAGTAACCCCTAAACATTACCTGGTGAGACCCCCAAAAAAGCCCAAAAAGTTTGTCATTATAAACTTGTTATAAATTTATCATATAATTGAATATTTTAAAATAGTTTATAAGCGTGTAATATATTGCCTACAGTAAAATTGCATTTACCACAGTGAGTTGCAATTGAACAGAATTGCATTCAACACGGAGGCTCACAATTGCCTCATGAACACAAATCACAGGGTCTGTGGCCAACATTAGCCGAGTGGCTGTTGCCACCCTTCAGTTCTCTCCTGCACGGTTCAGAACATGGTATGGCGGCCGCAGGCACCTGCTCTGGTGAGTCTGAGGTCACGCAGCATGTTCATTCATGTTAAAGGACCAAGACTGGGTTTTGCCTGGTGTCTACTCAGCTAGGTATGGAGGTGTGTGTGGATTCAGCCTAGGTATGGAGGTGTGTGTGGATTCAGCCTAGGTATGGAGGTGTGTGGATTCAGCTAGGTGTGGAGGTGTGTGTGTGGATTCAGCCTGAGCTTGCCAGGAAACGGACCTGGGGAGGATTTGCCTGGCTCTCATGTCAGCAAACTGTGGCGCTAAGGAATCATTTGCTTCTTTTGTAAGAAAATTGTTTCTGCAGGACCGATGCGATAGCCCAGCGGTAGGGCGTTTGCCCTGCACGCGGCCGGCCTGTGCCAGCCGGGTTCGATCCCGGCATCCCATATGGTCCCCAGTACCGCCAGGGAGTAATTCCCTGAGTGCAGAGCCAGGAGTAACCCCTGAGCATTGCTGGAGTGTGACCAAAAAATGCAAAAAAAAAAAAAATTGTTTCTGCCCCTGTGTTTCGTGTGGCTGGAGCCTGGCCCAGGCCATGCTGCCCCTGGCAGAGCCAGCCACCTGGAGGAAGAGGTTGTTTGCTAGTGGGCTGAGGGGTAGGTTTTGCAGTGCCTCCTCGGGGCAGCCCAGGTCCCACACACAAGACAAGCGCTCTCCTGGGAGCCACCTCTCAGCCCCACGGTTCTATTTTTAAATGAGTCCAACAGGCATTTTTTTTCCAAACATACAACTAGTAAAATTAGAAATAGTTTCAGTTCAGGGAGGGACCCGGTCCTGAATGGCCATGCGGCAGGCTTCTTCCCTCCCTGTTGGAGTTTGCACGGGGCTGTTTACTGCCCGAGGCCCTAGTGCTCACAGGTGCTTACAGGCACCTGAGTACCCAGCACAGGTGGATCTTGGGCGGGTGGACCCAGCAATCAGATCAGAGTGGGGTACTCGCTGCGCATGACCCCAGGGCGCAGTGAACCCAGGGGCAGAGTTGGAACTCCGGCGGGAAGTGAGCCAGGGCTGCAGGGATGGAGGCGGTGAGTGCTTGCGGGTCCCTAAGCCCACTGCTGGGTGGAGCCCTTCCCCCCTCTCCCCCCCCCCCCCACCTCCCATCCCCATGAGCCTGGAGCATCTCAACTTTCTTGGCGTTTGCCTTGGCATTTCTGTGAGGTCAGGAGGTCTCCAAGCTCGCTTGGGGAGGGGTACCCCGCATGGCAGGGGTTGGAGGGCAGGGAGCAGGCTTATTTCCACCCACTTGGTGCTGCTGCGTAGACAGGCAGCGACTTAAGCAGCAACGCCCTGGACAACAGTCTACTGTCAGCCCCAGCTCTTTCTCCTCGTGAGCTTTGTACTGGCGCTCAGTGCTGAGCATGGGAGGGGGCCACAGGGGGCACAGAGGTGGTACAGGGGTTCAGGTGTGTTAGATGCCCACCCTGCTTAGGCCCCCAGCATGTCAGCTACAGCCCTGGGCCCTGCCAGCACATAGAGCCTTCAGAACCACGCCCCATTGCTCACACCCCCCATGCTGGGCCCCCTCAGCACTGCTTGGGAGGTTGAAAATAAAGAAAGTCACAAGTTTGGGTTGGAGGGTCTTTGAACTCAGCCCAGAGCTTTAGACAGCAGTGGGGACACGTTATAAAGCAGGTTTGCAGTCACGGTTTGGGGCCACGTCACGGTAGATGGAAAGCAGAGGTAGCCTCTTAGGAAGGCCGCGGCCCCCTGTGCGGGGTCTGCTTTCGCCCCTTAACTTGGGGTATTTGGCCAGTAGGCAAGGAGCTCTTGCTCATCAGGAAGTGAGTCCCAAGGGGTCCAGCTGTTACTCCTGGAAGAAATTGGAGACACTCAGAGGCCAGAAGTGTGGGATTCTGCCCGTGGTGGACTCGGGCTGGAGTTTCACCCCCACCCCCAATCCAGAGCCAGAAGCTGCAAGTCGCACTTTGGGCACTTGCCTTGCTCGCGGCCGATCCACATTCAATTCTCGGCATCCCACATGGTCCCTGAGCCCTTTCAGGCGTGATCCCTTAGCACGGTCAGAGTAAATTCTGAGCACTGCTGGGGGTAGGCCCCAAAGAAAACCAAAATTGGTCTCAAAAACATTGAGTTTGAAACAGTTCAAAGCCCCTTTCCCTCTGCACCGAGGCTCAGAGCTGTGTGCTGTGCTGTGGCGGGTCTGTGACGCCTCCGGTGGTATCTGTCTTCAGTGCGTCGCTTAGCCCAGCGCTAGTGACAGGGGAGAAAGGCTGAAGCACAGTGACATCGATTCCAGGCGGTGACGGGAGCCACAAAGCTTTCAGTCAGCGGATCAACGCGACCTGGGTCACAGAGGAGCATGGGGCCAGGGCTGAGATCCTGGTTTGTGTCCTGGTACCACGTCTGGTCCCGGAGCACTGAGCCAGGCCTGGGCACCTCTGAGTGTGCATGGCCGCCACATCCCAAGAAACACAAAGGGTGGAAGGATAGCACAGCAGCTAGGGCGCCTGCCTCGCAGGCAGCCAACCCTGTTCAATCCCCAGCACCACACAGGGCACTCCCGCACCCCAGCCCTGCCAGAAGTGATTTCAGTATGCATCCCCCAAAAGAGAGAAAATAATAACAAAAAGCCAATGAAGGCCTTGAGCTTTCAGTTTTCAAACTGAAAGTGTGACTTTGAAACAAAACTGCTTCCGACCCCTTTACCCCAGGAGGATGGTGCTGTGCAGATTGCTGAGGGAAAAGTTGGGGGGGGGGGGGGGCAGGGAGCCATTCTTGGTGGGGCTGGTCTCTACGCTGAGGCGCCCCCTCAGCCGCCCTCTCCCCTTGTCCAGGCACCTCTGCTGCTCCTCCACCTCCTCTGTGCCCCTGAGCAGAGCCGGGTGGTCATCACAGGGTCATCAGCCCCTGGGATGGGGCGGGGGCACTGCTGGATGCAGATGGAGAAACCCAGGTTCTCGGCCCTGCCCCACACTGGCAGTGCCCTGTCCTGCCTCACATATGCCTCGGCTTCTGCTGCTGGACTCCAGGAGTTCGTGAATCTTCTGCACTGTTTCCCAGAGAACTTTCAGAGACAGGGGGCTCTGGTGGTCTTCCAGACAGTGGGTGTGGGGCTTTGCGGGAGTTTCAGGGTGCTCCAGCCCGGAAGAGGGAAGGGCTCCCCCAAAAGCTCACCCGCTCTTGTTTGGGTTTGACAGCAGGGAGATGCTGTGGAGGCGGGAGCCGGGGTGCGCAGCAAGAGTAAAGCTCCAAAGGCCCTCGCCAGGGGCAGCCTGGGTGGGGGTTTCCAGATGCGTCCCCAAAGCTGAATGTCTGTTCCCTTTCCAGGTCTAGGAGTGACCGAGAAATCCACCCCTCCGGCTGGGCAGAAACCAGGGGGTGGCGCGCGTGGGCAGATGTGTCAGATGAGGCTGAGTGAGTAGTTCCCAGATCCTCTGGGCCCCCAAGCTGCCCGGTGCCCCCAGAGGCTGGAAGCCCACCCAAAGCTCCCCACGCACAGGGATGCACCTTTCTGCCTTCGCCACCCTTGGCAGGTCTCTGCGCCTTTAGGTCAGTCATGCAGGATATGAGATAGGGAGCAGTCATTTTGGTGCCGATTTTACTCTTTGTATCAATGGGAGAGAGAGAGAGAGAGAGAGAGAGGGAGGGAGGGAGGGAGGAGGAAGGAAGGAAGGAAGGAAGGAAGGAAGGAAGGGAGGGAGGGAGGGAGGAGGGAGGGAAGGAAGGAAGGAAAGGAAGGAAGGAAGGGAAAGGAAGGAAGGAAGGAAGGAAGGAAGGAAGGAAGGAAGGAAGGAAGGAAGGAAGGAAGGATGGAAGGGAGGGAGGGGAAGGGAAGGAAGGAAGGGAAAGGAAGGAAGGAAGGAAGGAAGGAAGGGAAGGAAGGGAAGGAAGGAAGGAAAGGAAGGAAGGAAGGAAGGGAAAGGAAGGAAGGAAGGAAGGAAGGGAGGGAGGGAGGGAGGAAGGAAGGGAAGGAAGGAAGGGAAAAGGAAGGAAGGAAAGGAAGGAAGGGAGGGAGGGAGGAAGGAAGGGAAGGAAGGAAGGGAAAGGAGAGAAGGAAGGAAGGGAAGGAAGGAAGGGAAGGAAGGAAGGAAGGAAGGAAGGAAGGAAGGAAGGAAGGAAGGAAGGAAGGAAGGAAGGAAGGAAGGAAGGAAGGAAGGAAGGAAGGAAGGAAGGAAAGAGAGAGAGAGAGAGAGAGAGTTTTTTTGGGTTGTGCTTTCTTGTGGGGGCGCAGTCAGCAGTACTCAGAACTTGTCCTGATTCCATGCTCTGGTATCAGTCCAGCAGTGCTCGGGGATTGAACCAGTGTTGGGTGCAAGACAGGCCCATTTGCCCTGTACTTTCTTGGCCTGTTCCCAGTAAAGTGCAGAAGATCCTGAACGTAGGGGAAGCGCGAGGGAGGTTGGGCCTCCGTTCGTGTGCTGCTGGGCAGCCTGGCTGTCCTCTCTCCTCTTGGTCTGACCCACTGCCGACCTGACTGAAAGCCCCTGGCCCCCTGGAGGCCCAGCATGGCCCCTGCATCTGGCACGGCTGGCCCTGGACGTGGTCTGTGCTGGGCCAGGGAACAGAGGAGACATAGTCTCTGTGCCCTGCTGATAACCCCCAGGTCCGTGTTCGGTCCCAGCACCCAGTTGGTGCTGCAGGATTTCACCCACTCCCGTGAAGGCGCTCCTCACCCTGAATGCTTGGGTCTCCTGTGCCCAGGTTTCTGGGTCACCTGCTCGCTCATCCCTGGAAGACTGTTTCCATGTTCATCCGCAGCCACTCCATCATCTAACTTGACATCTAAGTGTCCATCACACCACAGTTGTTTGTGTTTCTGTAGCGTGTTTCCATTTCTCTTTTTGGATCTGATTTTACTCGTTTTTCAGTTCTCTGTGAGTCTGATCTAGCGTCTGTTTTGTTTTTCCTTTCAAAACTGTAGTTTTTTGGTCTGTCTCTCTCCCTCCCTTCCTCCCTCTCTCCCTCTTCCTCGTCCTCTCCTCCCCTCTCCCCACACACCTCTGGTTGCATGTAAAAGTTCTTCTGGTCTCATCAATCTCCAGGTGTTTTTTTCCCCCCAGGACGCTGGGGATTGAACCCAGGTCGGGTGCAAGGCAAGTTCCCTACCCACTGTACTATCTGCTCTGGCCCCTTTAAATCACCTTTGATGTCTCCACTAATGTTTATTTCTCAGTTAATGTCAATAGTATATAGGGACCGGTGTGATAGCACTCGGTGTGATAGACTCGCAGACATAGGGCAGAGCTGCTACTGGCTCTCCCTGTGACCATCCGCTCACGAGGCACCCGGGAGGGATGGTGGGTTCTAGCCCTGGCCCACCCTCCCAGCAGAGCCTCGCAACAAGCCAGACGACCCCCCACTCCATGAGGGCCTCCATTTTCCACATCCGGACTTCTCTCTCGTCAGACCTCCACCCAGCAGACCAGCCTATCAGCGCCCGGCTCACGCGGCTGCAAGCGGCCAGCGCGGTTTATCAATAAATGCTGGACTTAGAGATGCCTACAAGAGTATGCTACCTGCACGGCAGAGCCTGGCAAGCTACCCGTGTTGTATTTGATATATATGCCAAATACCAGTAACAATTATAGACCTCATTCTGGAATGGATTGAGGCTCTTTATGTTCCTGGAGCAAGCAGATGCCTTGAGCTCTACTAGCATGAGACAGGACATATGGAGATGTTACTGGGGCCCGCTCGAGGCAAATTGATGATGAACGGGAAGACAGTGATAGCACAGCGGGGAGGGTGTTTGCCTTGCATGCTGCTGACCTGGGTTCGATCCCGGCATCCCATATGGTTCCCCAAGCACTATCAGGAGTAATTCCTGAGTGCAGAGCCAGGAGTAACCCCTGGGCAATGCCAAGTGTGACCCAAAAAGAAAAAAAAAAGTGAACTAGTATATTTATCCTCCACACGTTGGTCACATTTTTCTCCTCAGTGCCCTTGATGCCTAGTTCCATAGCGGTGATACAGCAGCGGAACATCAAGGCTACCCTGGAAAGGGAGTCTGTGTGGGCCCCTCCGCTCAGGGAGGAGGGGGGGGGCCGGTGTCACTGATGGTGTCTCTTTTTCAGGGCAGATTCGGCTTTGGAGGCGGGCGGAGCGCAGGAAGCGAGGATGCTGGTAACAGGCTGATTCTCTGCTCAGGGCGCGGGACCCCAGTTCTAGTTGATTACTTTTCATCTTCATGATTTGGTGCTGCTCTTATATTTCTTTCTAGGTTTCATGGTTATCATTTATTCACAGCCTTACAAGAGATCTAACATTTGTGGTTTTGACAATAGCCCCCGCACCCCCCACGGGCCCAGCCCTCCCCGACGTCCCCGTCCCTTGGCGTCACCCCTCACGGCTCCCACCACTCCGCTCTCAGTCGCCGCCCAGCTGCAGCCCGGGGCCGAGGGTTGGTCATCCTTCAGCACTGTCCACTCCCTTGTTCAGTCTCTACGTCGCAGATGAGGGAGATCATCTGGGGTTTGTCCATTTGGGAGGGGTTGGGCTACACCAGGTTCTGGGGTTACTCCTGGCTCTGTGCTCAGGAATTACTCCTGAGAGTGCTCAGGGGACCACATGGGATGCAGGGGGAGGGGACTCACAAGGCAACGACAAATGCCCAGCCCTGTGCTATTGTTCCAGTGCCCCGCCTACCCCCCTCAGTATTTGTCCCCCTGCCTCCCTATCCCCTGCCTCTGCCCTCTGGCTCCACTCCATGGCGGCCCGCTGGGCTCCTTCTCCCTCAGCTGCATTCACGGTCCCCCCTGTTTTGCTGCTTCTAAGATGCCTCCGAGCAGCCCGTGTTGACCCGGGCCCCTGTGCTGGCCTGGAGCTGCAGCAGCAGGCGAACAACTAACCTCAGTCACCCCTGGGAGCCCCAGACAGCAGCTTGGAGGGTTCGCTGATGCAAGGACCGGTTCCTCCCTCCCTCCCCTGCGCTCCTGAGCCTTTTTCACAAGGAGTGACTGTGGAGTCTGACTTTGTGAGAATAGGTTTAACTGTCCATGAATGGCATCAATACCCAGTTCTCTTCAGCTGTTTCTAGAACACTTGGGAGGGGGATGCCCCATCCAGCCGTGCTCGGGACTCACTCCTGCCAGCGCTTGGGGTACCATATGCTGACGACCCAGCCCAGGCCAGCGGCATGTGAGCGAGCACGCTGCCCGCTGCACCAGCTCTGGCCCTGTTGTTCCCCAGAAGGTGAAGGACAGGACCCGCCTGTTCTTGGAGAGTCATCAAGAGTCATGGGCGGAGCCGGTGAACAGTCTTGGCGCATTGACCAAAAGAGGAAACCCCTGAGATCGTATGCAGGAAAAAAAAAGATGAGAACCAGTAGAATGAGAAGTAAGTTTGTGTGTTTTATTTGGGGGTGAGTGGTAGGGGGCGGGTGCATGCCCAGGGGTGCTTAGAAGCTGCTCCTGGCACAGTGCTTGGGGGTTGCCAGGAGGAGAGAGAGAGACACAGAGACAGAGAGACAGAGAAAGAGACAGAGAGACAGACAAAGAGACAGAGAGACAGAGAAAGACTCAGAGAGACAGAGAGACAGAGATAGAGAGAGATAGAGACAAAAGAGACACAGAGACAGAGACAGAGAAAGAAACAGAGGGAGAGGGGCCGGAGCGATAGCCCACGGGTAGGGCGTTGCCTTGCACGCGGCCGGCTCATGCCGGCCAGGGTTGGATCCCGGCATCCCATATGGTCCCCTGAGTACCGCCAGGAGTGATTCCTGAGTGCAGAGCCAGGAGAAACCTCTGAGCATTGCGGGTGTGACCCAAAAAGAAAAAAATAAAAATAAAATAAAGAAACAGAGGGAGAGAGAGACAGAGATAGAGACAGAGACAAAGAGACACAGAGACAGAGAAAGAGACAGCGAGACAGAGAGAGACAGAGATATAGACAGAGACAAAGAGACACAGAGACAGAGAGAGAAAAAAAGAGACAGAGAGACAGAGACAGAGATAGAGAGAGACAGAGACAGAGAGACAGAGACAGAGAAAGAGACAGAGAGACAGAGATATAGAGAGACAGAGACAAAGAGACACAGAGACAGAGATAGAGAAAGAGACAGAGAAAGAGACAGAGAGACAGGGAGAGACAGAAAGAGACAGAGATAGAGAGAGACAGAGACAAAGAGACACAGAGACAGAGAAAGAGACATAGAGAAAGAGAGAGACAGAGACAGAGAAAGACAGAGGCAGAGAGAAACAGAGAGAGACAGAGAGTGTCCATGTGTGTGTCCGTGTGTCCTGCATGCGTGTCTGCCCTCGGGTCATGCCTCAGCCCTGGAGTCATTCAGGGAACATCAGCCCCTGTTCACTGGCTGTGGTGAGGGGCCAGGGCGCAAAACAACAGCCAACGTGACCACAGGACCCTTGACCCTCCTCTGTGTATAGCTGAACACGTAGAAGGTGCACCCAGGAAACAAGGACTGTGGGACTGCTGCGGCGTTGCCGAATTTGGGCAGTGATAAAAGGGGAGAAGGGGGGTTTGGGGGGGGGGAGGAATCAGACCTGGGTAGGATCAGCACAAAAAAGCTTCAAAGAAGAGGTGAAGCTGGCTGGGAGGAGGGAAGTATTGTGCAGGGGAGCAGCGACCACGAGGAGAGGGCTGTGGGCAGGAGAGAAGGGTCTGCAGCTGGGGGTGCTAATGGACGCTGGGGGGCAGAGACCAGGACGAGGGACGAGGCTGTTCTCCGCAGCCGTCCCACGGGGCAGGGAACTGTGTGTCTTGTATTTCTCAAGTCAGCTCCCACCCTTTGCTCTTTTTGCCCTTTCAGTCTTGCCTCTTTCGCCTCCCTGCAGCGACAACGAGAACCCCCAGTAAGTTCATTGGATCTGACCTGCCGGCGCTCCCTGACCTGCTGGGCTGTTAGCTTGAATGGTTGTTTCTCAGACACAGTAATAAACAACACCTTCCAGCCCCTCCCTGATATTCCCGGTGCTGCCAGTGAAAAGTCTCAGGGACTTGTAAACTCCAGGATGCGCTGGGGAGGGGGGGGGGGGGGCGGGGGAGTCAGGATTTTGTTTTCATTGTTGCTGCATTAGCAGTGAGCCGTTTCTTACGTCTGATTCCTGAGGACAGATTCAGGTCTGCTCTGACCCTGCCAAGTGAGGGCTCCCGAGAACAACTGTTTCAAATAGCCTCTGGGGCCGGAGCCATAGTCCAGCGGGTAGAGCGTTTGCCTTGTACACAGCCGACCTGGGTTTGATCCTCGGTGTCCCATATGGTCCCAGGAGCACCGCCAGGAGTAATTCCTGAGCGAAGAGCCAGGAGTAATCCCTGAGCATCGCTGGGTGTGACCCCCAAAAAAAAAAAGAGCCTCAGTTTAATTCTTCCCTTTTTGTTTTTTATCAGTGTGTCGATACGTTACTCCAAAGGCATTTTGCTAACCTCCACACTTGAATCTTTATTTGCAAGTGGTGGGAACTCCCGAAAGTTCGTATGAATATTGAACGAACCCTCAAAGCTTTTTAGTTTTGTTTTGCTTATTGTGTCACACCCAGCAATGCTCAGGGACTATTCGTGACTCTGCACTCAGGAATTAATCCTGGCATGGGGCCTGGGTGATAGTCCAGTGGTAGGGCGTTTGCCTTGCATGCGGCCGACCCGAATTGATCCCCAGCATCCCATATGGTTCCCACGCAGTACCAGGAGTAATTCCTGAGCACAGAGCCAGGAGTAACCCTTGATCATTGCTGCTGGGTGTGACCCAAAAAGCAAAAAAAAAAAAAAAAAAAAAGAATAATTAATCCTAGAAGTTAGGGGACCATAGGGGCTGCTGGGGAATTCAACCGGTCAGCCGGCGGTAAGGCAAACACCTTCCCCGCTGTGCTATGGCTCTGACTTCCCCCTCAAAGTTTCTTTAACCTCCACCCATCTTCATTTGGGGCAATGCCCCTAGCACACAGACTCTTGTGTAATCCAGACAGGTTTGGAGCTTAATTTCTCCTGCCCCTGGAAGGAAGTGGCGACTCACACAGAGCAGCCCAAGTCCGAGGCATCCCCTGCGTGTCCGCTGCCCCGAGCGCCTGCTCCACACCCCCGACATGAGAGGCTCCGTCTCCCTTCTCGCCCGGGTCTCTGTGCGCCCACGAGACATTTGCATGCATCAGTTTCATTCTTGTCCCACCAGGCCCAGTGACGGCAGAGCAGAACTGCAAGGCCCGGCCCCCCGTGGCGCGATGATGCACCCACTTTCCGGGAACAGAGCCTCGTCACCTCCGAAGAATCCCTTGGCCACCGCGCCCCGGCTACCCTGGACTGGCTGGGCTTGGGGGTCGGGGGTGTGGCGAGAAGCAGGGGCGCCACCTGTTTGCTCGAAGCTGAATAAACCTCTTTGCCCCCTCGTCTGTCCTGGGCCTCTGAGAAGCCACCCTGAGGTTGGATTTGTGACAGTCCCGTGTGAATCTAAGGTGCCCTGGGGACCCATAAGGACGGAGTTGGCGGCTATCCGGTGGGCCGGTGAGGTGTCCGAGAGGGAGCAGCGAGGAAAGTGCGCGGTTTCGACATACTGAGCATGTCGCTGTCCTTGCTCCTGGCCCGGAGAGTTTCTGGGTTCTGGCGGGAATCCGCGTTGCCGGCACAGGCCCCCCAGCCTGCCTTAATGGTCTTTGTCTTGGACTTTGGATGATTCCGTTGTTTCAGCTGGAGCTGCTTTCGGAATAAGGTGCTTTTTGACTGTATGACCAGCAGGTGGCGCGATGGCTCCAGTTTTGGGGTGTGTTCTTTGCATGGGGTGTCCAGCGGCCGTGAGCTTTGTGGGGTCGGAAAGTTTCAGCGGTCCCTAAATGAGACCCGACGCCTTCCTTTCCCTCCTGGAAGCCCCCTAGTCCTGCCCTTCCCTGCAGCTGGTCCAGAGGTGCGCCCCGTGCTGACGGCTCCTGTGCCCCAGGGCCGGGCAGGGAAACAGTTTCCACTTGCTGCCATCACGGTGAGGAGTGGCACAGAGTGTGGTAGACCTGGGGACAGGCGGGACCTTCGGGCTTCATCCGCTGCCTTGCCCTGGACACTTTCCCAGTGGCCTTTCCCAAGGCCAGG